>QRDG01000949.1:199596-268055 GCA_012064385.1 Puccinellia tenuiflora | reverse complement strand
AGTAGCTCACCATGCCGACCGCGATGGTGTCGCCGACTCCGCCTGCAACTCCTGGACAGATCGAAACCCCAGAGGTCTCCTGCCCCACGGTGGGCGCCAACTGTCGTGGTATTGTCGAATCTAGCCGCGGCAGGGGTGCCATCGAGCTAGGTAGAGAGAGGGGTTTTTGAAGTTGGGGATTCCGGCTCCATGGACATGAGTTTACCCAGCTTCGGATCTCACGTCAGTGGCGAGATCCTACGTGCTGCTATAATTCACTATATGGCAATATCGCCGAGTTACAGTGGATTGAGGTTGAGATTGTTCTTGTCCTAAGGCGTCCCATAGGCCGGCTTATAAAGGCGTCCGGCCTAGGGCTTACAGGAAAAAACCTACCGACTAAGTCAGAGTCCTAAACTAATCCGGCTTGGGCTTTGTCTTGTGGGCTAAGTCTTCCGCAATCCCAGCTGCCTTCTAGAACCTTCCTTAGCCGGATGGGCTTCCTGCGCTTCATCATACTGGGCCGCCCGATAAGCCGGAATTCGGCTTATCACCACTATGGGCCACCCTGGTATCATGGCTTAGCTTCATATCCGTGAGGGTACCTGTTTGGCATAACCCCAACAGTGTGGTTGCTGCTCAGGAGCTTATTCATGCAGCACATGTTAAGGGTGATAGTGCCCTGGTGCTTAAACTTGATTATGAGAAAGCTTATGACCGTATTGATTGGTCTTTCCTTGAGGAAATGCTTCTGTCTAGAGGGTTTGGTCCTCTAATTAGAAGTTGGATTCGTAGTCTGTTGGTGGGGGGGTCCTTTTGTGTTAGAATCAATGACCATAACAGTTCATACTTTAGAGCTGGCAAGGGTCTTAAACAAGGGGATCCCAGTTCACCTATTCTTTTCAATTTGGTTGCTGATGTTTTCAGCAAAATCCTTTTTAAAGCGGCTGGTCTTGGCTCCCTGCGTGGGCTTTTGCCACAGGTGGTGCCAGGTGGTGTTATTAGCCTCCAATATGCTGATGACACTATCCTCTTTTTGGAGGACAATGTCCAGTTTGCTAGAAATCTTAAGTGGTACCTGTCCTGCTTTGAGGGCATGTCTGGTATGAAAATTAATTACCATAAGTCTCCTGATGGTCATTAATATGGATGAAATCGTGCTAAAGAATTCGCTCAGATTTTTGTTGTAAGGTTGCTACTTTCCCTTTTAAGTACTTAGGAGTTCTGTGCATTTCTCTAAACTGAAAAAAGAGGACCTTCAACCTGTAGTAGATAAAACCATTAAAAGGTTTACTGGCTGGAGGGGGAAATTACTGAATTATAAGAGTAGAATTGTTCTACTCCAATCCTGCATTGCCAGTATACCTATGTACTTGCTTTCTGTGATCAAATTTCCCAAATGGGCTATTAATGCCATTAATTCCCAAATGTTTCACTTCTTATGGAGTGACTCGGATAGTAAAAAGAAATATCACCTAGCTAACTGGGATTTGGTATGCCTTAAAAAAGAGTATGGGGGGTTTGGTGTTCAGAATCTCAGGGACTTTAACCTGTGTTTACTTGCCTCCTGGATTAAGAGATATCACCTTGATTCCAGTAAGATTTGGAGGAAAATTGTTGATTTCAAATATGACCTCTCTCCCAATATGCTTTGTGCTGAACCTAATAGTTGTTCTCCTTTTTGGAAAGGAGTTATTTGGGCTGCTAAAGCTGCTAAAATGGGATTTAGGTGGAAGATTGGTAATGGTAATAAAATCAGGTTTTGGAGTGATGTTTGGATAGGGAATTGTAGCCTTGCCATCCTGTTCTGGGACTTGTTCACTATTGCTAATGAACAAGACCTTACTGTTGCCCAGGTCTGGGATGATGTTGATCTTAAAATTACCTTTAGAAGATGTGTGTCCCCTGCTCTCTTTGATCGTTGGCTTGAACTGTGTCAATTAGTGGGCACTGTTTCCTTGACTGAGGAAGAGGACATGCCCCTCTGGATGTTTCATTCATCTGGGGTGTATAGTGTGAGTTCTTTCTATGCTATCATCAATAATAGGGGGGTTGTGCCTGTGCACACCCCTGCTGTGTGGAAACTTAAGGTTCCTCCACGTTTGCATGTGTTCCTCTGGTTGCTTGCTAACAATAGGCTACTAACTAGAGACAACCTTGCCAAACGTCGATATGTTGATGATTTGTCTTGTCTTTTCTGCTCCGAGCCTGAAACATGCCACCATTTGTTCTTTGATTGCTTTGTAGCCAAAATGGTTTGGGTGACTATTTCTAAAATTGTTGACACCCCTGTGGGTGCTGATTTTGAATCTGTGGCTCGGTGGTGGTTAAGCAATAAGAAGAACTCTGCTTTGAATATTACCTACACTGCTGTCCTTTGGTCCTTGTGGAAATTACGTAATGTTATGTGTTTCCAGGGGAAGGCATGGCCAGGGGTGAAGGATATTTGGAGAAGAGTGGCGTTCGAGCTAGATCAATGGAAAGTTCTCTCCGAGGATGCTGTAGCAGAGCTGCTGGCAAGAAACGTGCTGCTCCTGAACAAGAAGAGAGGATAGCTGCCACGTATAGCCTGGAGATGATGGCGAAGCTGCCCAGGATGGATGACCTCCCCAGTCCGTCGTCTGATACACGAAAGGCGTTTGATGCTGATCAAGCTGAAATCTGCAGGAAACTTATTCTGAAGTTTGCTAGAGTGTAACATCTTATGGAAAACGTCCTTTCGCTTTGGCGCTGGGTGTGTTAGTCGTAGTCTTGGGCACTGAGATTAAAACTCTAGTTGAGTGGAAATCTTGTCATTTTGGCCTCGAGCCTCACCTGTGGTGGTGTGGCCATGGCGTGGAGCTGTAAGAACTCTGTCACTTTGGTTGGTGGTTTCAATGAAACAGGGGCGAGGCCCTTTTATCTAAAAAAAGATTAAGGTTGTGTCATAATCTTGTCAATTGTCTAGCTTTAATTTGTTTACCCATCATATGAGTGTTTTATCTATTTGAGAGACTCCACTAGTGAACCCATGGCCCCCGGTCCATCTTTTTTACATTGTTTACAACCTCATTTACTTGTTTATCATCATCATTACTCCTCTAGTCCTTTTCCATAATTTCATCCACTACACTATACGTCTAACCGCTTTGTTTTCAGCAGACCGGAAAGATTGACAAACTTTCCGCCGTTGGGGGCAAAGTAATTGTTTGAGTGTGTGCAGGTCCACGTTCATTGATGATTAAGCGCCAGAGATCGTCAAGGTTCACCTTGTTGTTGGTTTCAAAGTCCTACTGGTTCGATAAACCTCGGTTCGTTAACGAGGGAAAATTGCTGCTTACTACATCCATGCCTTCGCTTGGGGCACCACCCAACGCTATCATCATCAGCAAACAAGCAAGCATCACATTCCTTTTCGGAAAAAGAAAGGGTCGTGGAGAACACAATACACATGGTGCAAACTCTACTATTTTCTTTTTACATGTATTCTACTAAGTTTCCTTGTTGCAACCAGTAATAATGTGTGGCACGTGTATCCACCCCTTACTGCTAGCATTTACTCATTTAGGCAGGTTGCATGTGTATCATCACTTCCTACTAACATTCATTCTACTTCCTTATTATACAACCAGAAGAATGCACTTCACTTGTAACCGCCCATTTATACTTACATGTTTTTTTTGCAATAGTGCATGATTCATTTACTTTATGAAAGCTTTGCTGATTCATGTAGAAGTCTTTTTCTTAGGAAAGGGGTGGATAAACGGGCAAGACATATGAAAACTGGACATGGGCAACAAACTCTAGTTTCATAGTCCAATTTTTGCGAGCACTCTTCAATCCTATGCACCGGTCCAATATTCCATGGTGACGATTGAAGACTTCAACTAACACCCTATAACATCAGCCACACTCCGATTCGTCGGCGAGTTCACAAATTTGGTCTATACAAGCCTGCACGGTGCCCCGACGAGAACATGCTTCGAATGCGTGACGTTTGGAGCAAGTGACAGCCGTGCGAATTGCGCTGCTATGAGGGGGCGCCGGTGTTCAAACGAGTATATACTCATCGTCTGAGAACTTAAACCAGGATATACTCCTTTTAAGCAAAAGGGGATGTAAAAATGCAATTGGCTGGTATTATCACGACGGTATCCACCGTATATATGTATGTATGGCCATCCCATCCGCTCCGAAGACCTATACTCAATCAAAGAGCCTACCCCGCAAGCGTCCACTCTACTCCCCCCCTCCACTTTGGCCGTACTAGGTGCGGGACACCAGGTGGCACACACACACGCAAAACCTATCTCTCGTCGCCATCTTGCCCTATATTTCCTCCGCGGAAGCCTCCAAAACGCGGCTTCTGCCGCTGCCAGGATATTTTGCGCACACGTGTGCGCCTCCCGTAGGCGGTTAGAGCCGGTGGTTACGGGCTCTCCCAGGGCAGGCTGCGCCTCGCCGCAGAGGATCACGTTCACGTACGTACGCCCCGTGCCGTGTGGCCGCGCCGCGAGCGACGCGACGGGACGCGGCCTCCCTTCCCCTTTAAAAGCGGGGGAGCCCGTTAGTTCCACTTGGTTATCTCACGGTTCGGTTCGCCACTTCCACCCACCCGCCTGCCTATTTTCCTCCTCCCTTTCCTTTTCCCCCGAGTCTCGATCCACAGCCAGCGAGCGAGCGCCCGCGGTTCGCCACGGCCAAGCGGAGGAGGAGATAACATGGGCAGGGGAGGCCTCGGCGGAGCCGTCGCGGCGGCGGACATGGAGAACAGCGACTCCACCCGCAGCTTCGTCAGGGACGTCCGCCGCATCGTCATCAAGGTGACCGCCACGATACTCGCACACATATGCATGCATGCATGCGTCGCTAGCTTCCTTCCTCCTCTCTCTCGCATGAACCGATTGCCCGCCGCCGCCGTTCCGGCATGTTCGCTGCTGTTGCTGTTTCTGTTCCTTCTTCTCCGGCGTGATCCATCCTGTTTTTTTTTTTTTTTCCTTTTGAGAGAGAGATGGGTGCCCTGAGGTGATCGGTGAAATCGCGAGGCTTAGAAACAAACTAAAGCAAAAAAAAAAGTTCGGATCTGATGACGTCACGGAACCGATTTAGTAAAGTATCTATCTGATGACGAAAAATAGCTTTGAATCTCGCCGCTACAGCACAGAAATCACGTGCTAGGTTTTAGATTATCCCCCACTTTATGGAGGACATTGAAAGCTAATTAAATTGGCAAGTAAATATTTGTTTACTACTAGTAGTTTAATTGCAAGGTAAATCGGTGTTTTCTTCGTTGGTTCCAAGTATCTAACCACTTTTAATTCTCGTACGATGACAGGTGGGCACCGCTGTTGTCACCGGGCCGAATGGCCGGCTGGCCATGGGCAGGCTCGGAGCTCTCTGCGAGCAGGTAAACTGAATCTCTGACAACTCATGTGCTTTTCACAGTTTAACCAAGGAAGCTTGTGCTGATTAGTACACTAGTACAGAAGTATCAGCTAGCCGGTAGTAATTTTTATTTTTTCGGGAAAAGCTAACCGGTAAAAATGTGGAAAATTTTCAGGTGAAGGAACTTAATTTCCAGGGGTACGAGGTGATTCTGGTCACCTCCGGCGCCGTTGGCGTCGGAAGGCAGAGGCTCAAGTACCGGAAGCTTATCAACAGCAGGTTCGCTCCGAGCAGTTTGGTGGTCACTATCTTTGATGTAAAATGGCATATCTCGTTTGCTGATAACTCTCCTTGGAATTACAGTTTCGCAGATCTGCAGAACCCGCAGTTGGACATGGACGGGAAGGCCTGTGCTGCCGTTGGCCAGAGTGGCCTCATGGCGATCTACGACACGCTGTTTAGCCAAGTGCGTTTTGCTATAAATATATATGCTGCTGTCCTTTGCTTTTCTTGTTAAAAGTTTGAAGTGTTTCTGACATCAGTCTCACCTCACTGCAGCTTGATGTAACGTCATCCCAGCTTCTTGTTACGGATCGCGATTTCCGGGATCCAAGTTTCGGTCACCAGCTTCGCGAGACTGTTATCTCTCTGTTGGATCTTAAAGTGATACCGGTGTTTAACGAGAACGACGCCATTAGTACGAGGAAGGCGCCATATGAGGTGTGCTTTCTCTTAAGAAAATTGCCCTGCATACCCAAACTTCAGACTTTTGTATCTTTCTAATGTGAGATCTGCACTAGGAGCTTAATTGAAGCCCAATGTGAATGAAACGTGCATGTAGTTTAGGCCTTCATTTAGCTTTCCTTCTGCAAGCAACCTCTGTTATTATAACTATTATTTTCCAGAACGAAGCAACTTCTCTCATTTTGCTCTGTCTGTCTCGTCGAGCTGATCCACGTACACAGTAGTTGGTTTATCTTTAGTACTCTGTAATCAAATATGTAGTATCCTGTTTAGTTTCAGTTATCGATGTTGGGTTTATCCCTTCAGGATATACAAAAATGGTGAATCTGAATCAACCTTCTGGATTCCCACTAGAAATGATAAATGATCAGTCTTTAGCATTTCCTATTTATTGGTTATAACAGTTGACTTCATGTGCAGGATTCATCCGGTATATTCTGGGACAATGACAGTTTGGCAACGCTGTTGGCAAAAGAACTGGATGCTGATCTTCTTATCATGCTTAGCGATGTGGAGGGACTGTACAGTGGTCCACCGAGTGATCCTCAATCAAAGATTATTCACACCTACATTAATGAAAAACACGGGAAGCTAATTAATTTCGGGGAGAAGTCTCGTGTAGGAAGAGGTGGAATGCAAGCTAAAGTGGCAGCCGCTGTTACTGCCGCATCAAAGGGTGTACCTGCTGTAATTGCAAGGTGACTACAACTTTTTCCCCTGTTATCATAGCATGAATTTAGCCATATGCATAGATACTTCAAATTCCCATTAGGTTAATTAACATACCGCGGAAGCTACTATACGACTAGTCGCACTGCCAGCTATAATATTTGTGCAACAGGTTATATACCAAACTATCGTTGTTATACTTGGATATTCAAAAGTATATTCAAGTAAATTAATTGATAATTAGATACAGAGACTACTTATTGATACATGAAAGTTTTACATATAATCCAGTGTTGACATGTGCATACTACTGTATTTGTCGATGCTTTCATTTTGACATGTAGATAAGCTTGTGCTGCATTTTAGCTGCAACTGCCAACGGTTGACCTGTGCATACTACTCTTATCAAATTAGAGTTTATGTCTACATGTAAGATTATTATTTTCTGGTTTTAACCTTTTGTTACTACATCCGTGTAGTGGATTTGTGGTAGATAGCATTGTTAAGGTTATGCGAGGAGAGAAAATCGGTACACTTTTCCATAATGAAGCAAATATCTGGGACTGCTCCAAGGAAGTGACAAGCCGTGAGATGGCTGTTGCTGCGAAAGATTGCTCACGGCATCTACAGGTATTATTTATTGCTTTTTTGTAGAAAAATTAGACAATGTAGGTGTACTAAAATATACCATCAATTCTTTTGGATCATAAATATCTAAGGAAAGTTTGAGTTGTAATATTTTGGTCTTCTTGCTGCTATTGCTAATTTATTCTGTTTCATCTGGTCACCAAACAGAATTTGTCGTCAGAGGAGCGTAAGAAGATTTTGCTAGATATTGCCGATGCACTGGAAGCAAATGAGAACTTAATTCTATCCGAGAATGAAGCTGATCTAGCTGCCGCACATGATTCAGGTTATGAGAAATCTTTGGTTGCTAGGATGACCCTGAAGGCAGGAAAGGTGGGTCAAATATATATCTCTTCACCTCAGCAGTATATATCCATATATTAGATTATATTTGGTCATATAATATGTCCTCATTATATTAACTGTTTCTAGATAACAAACCTTGCGGCATCCATTCGTGCAATTGCGGACATGGAGGACCCTATTTCCCATACAGTGAAAAAAACAGAGGTGAAAGGGCTGGACCACATTTTTAAATATGGAAGACCTATATTATGATTTATATGTCACTGATTAAAAATTATAATTTCCTGCAATTCATGTTTTTAACCAATCAAGGACTTGTTTTTTAGGTTGCTAAGGATCTAGTGTTTGAGAAGATGTACTGTCCATTGGGTGTTCTCCTAATTATTTTTGAATCTCGTCCTGATGCCCTCGTCCAGGTAAAGATCTTTGGTAGTAAGTAGTAACAGATTATAAAAAATAGCTGCAATGTCAACTCTTATTTATGACCAACACATTATTGTACAGATTGCAGCTCTAGCAATCCGAAGTGGAAATGGTCTTCTTTTGAAAGGAGGAAAAGAAGCTATGAGATCAAACACAATATTACATAAGGTATGATACTCAGCTTACTGTGTTCTTGGTAATGCAGCAACGTGGTTTAGCTTAATTACGGTTCCAATGTATCTATTTTTTTTTTTGTGCGAATCTCTGATGTATCAATTTATTGCTGTTTATTAGGTCATAACTGGCGTGATTCCAGATGTTGTTGGTAAAAAACTTATTGGCCTTGTAAAAAGCAAAGATGAGATTGCTGATTTGCTAAAGGTAAGCATATCATTTGGTACTTTGGTTGATGAGTACATGAATATGTCTAAACTAGATGCACGCTATGCAGCTTGATGATGTGATTGACCTTGTTATTCCGAGAGGGAGTAATAAGCTTGTTTCTCAAATCAAAGCAGCAACCAAGATTCCAGTTCTTGGTCATGCAGGTAAACATTTTTATCACTGAACACTTGTCACTCCCTATTAGAAGGACATAACTATATTTCAGCTTTGTTTGAATTACTTAACTTTAGTCTCATTTTTCTACAGATGGTATCTGCCATGTTTATATTGATAAATCGGCTGACATGGATATGGCAAAACGTATCGTACTGGATGCAAAGGTTGATTATCCGGCAGCATGCAATGCTATGGTGCGTCTCATAGTTCGATATTTGTGAATGATTTTTAATGTTTTTCATACTAACAGATTTTTATGGAGGTCGTGTATATCACTGTAACAGAACACTGATTCTGTTTTGATGTTAGTAATTTATTTTAAATCTGATATACTATTTCTGACATGAATGTCTAAACAAATAAACTAAATGATTATGTACATCATCTGTGCAGGAAACGCTACTTGTTCATAAAGATCTTAACAAGACAGAGGGTCTTGATGATTTATTGATGGAACTTGCTAACGAAGGTATTATTTCGCACCCTGAAATCAACTATGTCACCAGCGTGCTTCCTGAAGTAGTTAAAAAAAGAATTAAAAAATTGTAGATTATGTTTCATCACACGTTCTGAATATGCTGAATCGATGTCAATTTATATTTTGTTGGGTTGCAATCTAGCAAACTTACTCACCTGTACGAATTTCTACGGAAGTAGGCACCGACAGTTAAAAAAATGGTGTGCTAATGGACATGCTCAGTTGATTTATTAGTTGATGTCATATTGCAGGAGTTGTTATTTATGGTGGGCCTGTTGCACATGACACTTTAAAAGTGCCAAAGGTAGATTCATTTCATCATGAGTATAGCTCAATGGCATGCACCCTCGAATTTGTTGATGATGTACAGTCAGCGATTGACCATATAAATCGCTATGGAAGGTATGCATGTTCCTTTGAACATACTCTCTCCAATTACTGTTTTCTGTTGCACGAAATTTGAATGTCTTAAATATTTTTTGTTTCAGTGCACACACCGATTGTATTATCACGACCGATAAGAAGTCAGCAGATACGTTTCTACAACAAGTTGATAGGTATTTAGTTAACTTCCTTTGTGTTGCAAGTTATGGTTATGCACTTATGCTAGATTTTTTTATTGTTTATTTAGTTGATAAATCCTCAATGGAACTATTGAAATGACATCTTTTTAAACTGTGACAGTGCTGCTGTGTTCCACAATGCAAGTACAAGGTTCTGTGATGGGACTCGCTTTGGTCTAGGTGCAGAGGTATTGTCTTTTGACTGTTCGTTATGTGTACAAGCTATTTCTACTCTCTTTTTGGAAAATCGCTCAGTTCTATATTTGAACATTTTCAAATGCCTTGAATAGGTTGGCATAAGTACAGGGCGCATACATGCCCGTGGACCCGTTGGTGTTGACGGGCTTCTAACTACGCGGTGGTACGTCCCTATGCCATGCAGTTTTTTCTGCTATTATATCTTTCTTTGTCTTGTCTCCAACGTATTTCTTCAGTTTATGCTAGATGTTTGCCAGTTCCAATATTATTTATCACACCCAACAAATGAATCTATCAGTATCTTCACTTAATATGTATGCATTGGTTTGCTCATTATATGTAGCATTCTAAGAGGGAGTGGACAAGTAGTGAACGGTGACAAGGGAGTGGTGTACACCCACAAGGATCTTCCTTTGCAATGAGTAAGTCATGGTTACTGCTTTTCTCTTTGATTTAATCAATTAACTAGATTATTTACTAACCTTCGACCCTGTGGTTGGTTGCAGGTAGAGGATTCCTGCTGTAGAGCAGTTTTTGTAGAATAATCCTCTTCGAAGCTCCTTCTGTCATGCCAAGAAGAAAGACGAAAAAATATCGATACAATGTCGCTATCTAGTTCCGTGATCGCCTCCTATTCATTGTACTATGATTTATCCATACAATGTCGTTACGGCACTAGTTGTTGTAACTATAGAATTGCATTGGCACATCTGTGCTATATATATGAGAAAATCATCTACTATGTTTCCAATGAAATCTCAAATCCTTTTTCATGATGTCTTTGTATGGCATGCGTACACCAGGAGCAACTGAAACTGAAATGAACAGCAGGTATACGCCTTCTGAAATTGTGTCTGACATCATGTGGCTGAAAAACCACCGTCCTCACACAGCTTGCACGCTGAAACATAAACGAGCAGATAAAAAAGATGTGAACAGAACCAGCAGCAGGGATTTGCTTTGGCATCAGTCAGGGCACACACCCAGGCAGGGGAAAGGGAGAAGATAGCCGGGTTTCCATGGAGCTTAGACATCTCAATTGCAAGATAACTCCTGAAGTCCTGAATACTGATAAGACTCATGACAAGTCTTGCCAAAATGAACAAGTAAACTGTGATATGCACAATTCTCAAAATGCAATGACCACTCATTTATACTCCAAATAACAGAAACATGAACCTCTGATCATATATTATCCTTCCTTGCATATCTTCAACAAATCTCAAGACTGAGTATCAGGACTAAAAGGGATTTACAAGAGCAAAATTACTAATTCAGAATGTGCCAGGAACACTATTACTACTACGTATGCTGTTAAAGGGGACCCATTACAAACATGTCAAAATTGCCTTGCAGAAGTTGCATCAGTCCATAAGTAAAGATCAACAATCAATTTGAGGTTACTCCTGAAAGACTGGGTCATCATGGCTAGTCTAATCATGTTAGGCTGTACAATAGTTCCTACTTCATGGTCATTCGGTATCATCAGCAAAGGCAAAAAAAAAAAAAAACTAACAGAGTTCACATCATCTTCACCAATAGTCAGCACATGAACAAGCTCCATCCCTGAAGTGGTGAAACCGGTTCACATCCTTCACAACAATTTCCCGCTCTGTGAATTTGGAGATGAACTTGGTGACTGAGTGACAGTCCTCACATAGCCTCAGGTTTTTGGTGATCCTGATGACTTCCCCACTGCCAGTGTTGATAAGCCCAAAAGCAACTGCCAGCTTCTCACTGTGACCAAGCAAAATCCTTTCCTTTTCTTCTTCTTCAATATCATAATGAACAATCCCTGTGTCAGGGACATAGCCCTGGTTTTTCATCTGTGCCACAAACTCACCTATCAGAGCTTGAAGCTGCTCAACAGGTGGGTTCTTGTTGTCCACGGACGTGAAGGAGTGTATCTTCTTCTTCACCTCTATCCAGCTGCAACCAGTCACCTTCTCGAGCGCATGCTCCTCAAGCAACTCCTTTAGCACGTCAACTTGATTGTGCAATTTAGCTCGAGCATAAATATCAGCAAGGAGTACATAGTTCCCGGCATTTCTGGGTTCAAGATCAAAGAGACGAGAGCAAGCCATCTCAGCGTACTCCACATGACCATGAATACGGCAAGCTCCAAGAAGTGCACCCCACACTTGAGGACTCGGCTCAATGTGCATGCTCTCTATGAGCTCCACAGCTTCATCCAACTGCCCAGCTCGACCAAGGAGGTCTACCATGCAAGCATAGTGCTCTGCACGAGGCGTGACACTATAATCCATCATCGACTCAAACAACTCCTTCCCCTCGTCCACAAGTCCGGCATGGCTACAAGCCCCAAGGACACTGATAAATGTGATGATACTCGGCGATAGCCCCACTTGGACCATTTTCTCAAACACCTGAACCGCCTCACGGCCAAAGCCATGCATCCCATATCCAGATATAAGTGAATTCCACGACACAACATCCCTCCGGTGTCCTATCCAATTGAAGATATGCCGGCCAACTTCAAGGCATCCACATCTCATGTACATTGCCATCAATGCGTTCAGCACTGAAACAAGTGAGTCGAAACCCCTCCGTAGAATGTAGGCATGCAATAGTTTGCCATGACCAAGTGCGTTCACTCCTGCGCACGCATTCAAGACGCTTACTATTGTGATCGAGTTAGGCACCAGGTCTGCATCAGAAGCCAGCATATCCTTGAAGAGCTCAATGGCATCAGCTGGTCTTTCATTCTTGGAATAGCACCCAATCATGGCACTCCAGGAAACAATGTTCCTCTCTGGCATTGCAGCAAACACAATCTCTGCATACCTGACGATCCCAAGCTTTGCATAGCAGTCAATAAGAGTGGTGGCGACGTGCGTGTGCAACGCGTAGCCACGGCGGATGGCGTGTGCGTGTACCTCCCCTACACGGGCGATAGGCCGGTGCAGTGCGATGCCGACACAGCGATGCAAGCCTTGAGTCCGTGCGTGTAGCTGTAGCTGTCGACAGGAACGCCGAGCCGCCCCATGTCGGCCAGGCGCGCGAGCGCCTCGTCACCATGGTCGGCGAGCGTGAGAGCCTTGAGCAGCGCGTTCCACACGAAGATGCTCTTCTCGGGCGCCTCGTCGAACACCTGGCGCGCGGCCGGGAGCGCGCCGAGCGCGGCGTAGGACTCGATGAGGCGGGTCGAGAGGAACGGGTCGGACCGGAAGACCGGGTCGGCCTCGAGCCGGCGGTGGACGGCGGCGGCGAGTGCGGCGTCCCCGGCCCGCGCGGCAGCGATGAGGAGCGACTCGTAGGTGCGCTGCGTGGGCGCGGGGAGGGCCGGGAGGAGTGCCGCGGCACGGGCAAGGCGGCCGTTGGCGCAGAGCGTCTGGATGAGGTGGTTCGCGTTCGCCGGTGCGGGGGCCGCGCCCGACGAGGACGCGAAGGACGACCTGCAGCGCGCAAGCCTTGGACGCCTGGTGCCGGACGCCGGGTGGGGTAGGTGGAGCGAACTCGTGGGGACGGAGGCGAACATGAGGAGGGGGCGGAGGCGGAGGGGGCGGCTTGCGAGGGGCTTCACCGTGGTGGAGGAGGTGCGCGCCGCTGCGCCGGCGTGGGAGAGATATTTTGGGTTGGGTTGTGGAGGCGGAGTCGGAAGTGGAGTGGCACCGCGCCGCGCGGAGTCGGAGAAGCGTGGGGATTTTGCGAGATTTTTGTGTGGTTTGGGGAGGCCGATGGGCTCGGCGTTCGTCTTACACCAGGAGCACCCAGAGGGCAAGGATGTGTACATTTCTGTATACATTTTGGGCTGCAAATGGGTCGGCATGTGCTATTTGGTGCATCCTGTGCGGGCTTTCCACATGCAGTCAGCGGGCTTGCCTCGGTGGGCTGGCTCACGTAGGGTTTTAATTTTTCGCTGCCTTTTCTATGTTATTCCCTCCCTAATATAAAAAATAGTTTTTCCTTAATTCGTATGTATCTAGACGCATTTTAGTATTTATATTCACTCATTCTTTTTTTACTTTAATTTATCCATTTTTAATTTTTTATTTTTGTTTTGTTTTATTTTTGTGTTCTATTTACATTGTTTCATGTTTTAGGTTTTCTTTTTCGTTCTTGTTCATGTTTTTTCCTTTTTTTCCTAGATCATATGATGTTTTATTGTGTAATACGTGAATCATTTTGAACATAGTTAATAATTATCTTGAACTTATGAACACTTTCTATTTTAATAATAATGTGAGTTTTTATTGTGTAATACGTTAATTTTTTTGAACTCGTGAAATCATTAGTTGGAACAATGTAATTTTTTTTCACATGAATATTATTTTGAACTATATGTTTTTTTAAAAACACCGTGACCATTTCTAAAACCTCGTGAACAAGAGAAAAGTAAAACATTGTGATCAGTTTTTTAATCTATACGAACATTTTTTAAACCTCTTGTTTTTAAATAAAAAAATTTAACTCATAAAAATTATGACAACTTTCTAAAATATTCATATTAATATGAAAATCAAAATAGAAAAGAGAAAAATAAAAATAAAGAGAATAGAAAATAAAAATAAAAAACATAAAAGAATGGAGTGAAAAACAAAAGGTGAACCAGAAAAAGAATATTCCCTATTGGGCCGGCCAGGCACGCACTAGTGGGAGGTGCATAGAGCATCAAATCAGAGCTCCCCATGAAATGAGGGATAGTGTATCATGGTTTTGCACATGATGTCGCCAAACCCTATTTTGAAGCTAGCTGCATCAAACAGAGGGCCGGCCCAGGTAGGGTTTTATTTTCTTGTTGTGTTTTTTCTATTTAATTTTATTGGTTTTCTCTTTATTTTCATATTTTGTTTTCATTTTATATTTTTTTTCTTATTTTTTCATTTTATTAATATTTTCTCTTTTTACTCGAAAGCTAGGTCAAGCGAAGGCGATATTCTCTATGGAATTAAACTTTGTTTGCTTATCTTTTTGGTTCATGTTCTCCTTTTCTTTATATTTTGTTTTTCTAAATTATATGAATTTTTATTGTGTAATGTGTGAATATTTTTGAACATCATGAATAGTTATCTTTAACTCGTGAATACTTTTTATTTTTAATATCTTATGAAATTTTATGGTGTAATACGTGAATATATTTGACCATGTGAATTAGGCATCGTGAACGTGTTTTCTTTTTCACATGAGCATTCTTTTTGAAATGTACGAGCTTTTTTTTAAACATCGTGAACATGAAAAAGAAAACCTCAAACACATTTTGTATACTATACAGGCCTAATTAGAAGTTGATTTATTTCTTTAATAGACATGAAGATGCCTTGCTCGAATGAACCCAAGTAAGTCAAAATAGAATACTATAAGTATGAACTGAAGTAGACATCTATGGTTTAATTGGAAATGACCTGTTCTATTTATATTTACCTCCCTTTGTGCGAGAGCTAGCATCTGGACTAAGATCGATTCTTTCATTATTGCATCCTATTCAGGTTCCAATCGCTTGAAAACCCCAACCTCTTGATTTTATTAAAAACCTCGTAAACCATTTTTTAACTCATAAAACATTTTATGTCTACTTTCCAAAATATTCAAATGAAGAAAAAATAGAAAATAGAAAAAGAAAAAGAAAAAGAGAAAAGAAAGCAGTGAAATGTATATGCCCCATTAGGTCAGCCCAACCAATTACAACCGATATTCCACAAGGGCGCCAGTTGAATTTCTGGCATGAAGCAATTATTTGCGCCCCGAGTTCTTCATGTTGTGTTGTCTTCAATGTTGTCTTTTGGAGGACCTCAAGCACGCCTGAATATGTTGGTTGATGGCGTTAGTTACTTGAGTCCTTTGAGGGGTTGTCTTTAAGGTTGTTGAACCAACTCAGTTGATGTTGATGTAGATGAGGAGAACTGGTTTTTGAAGATGAGGCGGTTCATCTGTGAATCGGTTCATTTGTTGAAGGCGTTCTTCAAGTATTTCGTCTTGGTCACGACTGCTTGTTAATCGTTGCATGTATCAGCACTTCATAGTTGAGGTGGAAGTTTGTGTGCCAACGTTGTTTCTTGTTGTTTCTTATTCTTCAGGGATCCTTGATATCCTTTGTTTCTAGCTTTGATGGATCCAATAGAGTTTTTGCTTCACAACAGTGGATCAAGGTGTCGGTGGTTAAGCCAAACCGACTGCTGGGACTAAGTTTCTGTGTATACTCGATAAGCATATTAGTCTCATAATCATGTTATCGTTCATGGCCCAAAATTCACGTAGGAGGGCATCAAATACACTTTCAGTTCTCGTCAGACGGACTCATGTAATGATCTAAAGCTAGAAACGGTCAAAGAGCGTGAACTTGGCAGAAAAGTTTTGTTTTAGTGTTTCGAGACTTACATAGAAAGAGAAGAGAAAAATGAGCAGCGGGCAACGCTATGGGAAAAACTGAGTAGTGCATGCCGAGTGGTGGAAGAAAGAAAAACTTAATAATTTTAACTAAAAATCCCATGATTTTAATTACTTGCCCAGGTTTGTGAGGCAGCAGAACATACTACTTTTTATGTTGAAGTTAATTTAGCTCAGTGACTTGTTCCCGACGTGCAGTGGTGCCGAGTGCAGCTGCCATCGTGGTGAAAACTGAAGACGGATGGATGATGTCGATAACTCATCGTTGCTCGACACCTGAGGAAAGGAGCAAAGCATCTACTCGTACCAAAGCTCCAGCAGGAAAGGTGCCGCTGCCCATGCCCAATCCCAATCCCCCTTCGATGCTCACTCGCACTGCGCTGTGTGTCATTTCCAACGAAAGCAAAAAAAAAAAAAATTATTCTGTATGCAAACCAAACAGTATATGTCCATGTCATTTCCAAGGCGCCACTGCCGTTGTATGATAGTGGTGGGAGCAAGAGGCAGAGGCGTGGGTCTCGTTCGGATCGGATTGGATGAGAGGAAGAGATGTCGACAACAACGCCACCCAGAATTTCTAAAAGCGTCCCAAATCCAGAGAAGGATCAAATCGGCCATATCTTAGAGTGGAAAGAACATATGCTTAACGAAAATCCATCGCTGATTAGATTAAGGAAAGGCCAGTAGGCCACACACACACACTGACTCCATCAGCTTTCTTGATCATGTGCCTCAGCAGTGTTTCCAAGACAAGATATGTGAAGAAAAGTAAAAGGTCAAATTGGAATTAATAAAGCTTTGGGTCTCAAAGAGGCATGTACCTGGACAAGGAAGCAATGGAAAGAATTCTTACTTAATCACTGGAGCTTTTATTTAGGGCCGTGGTGACCAAAGGATGGGAAGTGCTTTGATTTTTTAATGGGAAAAGTAGTTAAGATTTCTTGATGAAAAGCAAAAGAGATCTAGTATAGATAAAGATCTCTAACCGGGGGTGGGAACATTATTACCATGGATGGATGAACAACAGAAACAGAGCATCCAGCAGCAAACTTAGTTTTTTCTAGCACAACACATATTCTGAAATTGGCTTGTGCTTATGTCAAGACTGAAGAGCCAATGCAGATAGCACATACATAATGTATTGATTGATTCTGATTCCATCTGAGATAATAATGGCTTAAGCTTTCAGTTGTAGCCCAAACACCACACGCGTGTAGTTACAGAGAAAACCATTGATACTCTTAATGAGAAAAAAGTTTTAATTTTTAATGAAAAGCTAAAAAGGTAATTTTATTAAAAATTTCAAAATATATAAGGAAACAAACCCGAGGTGGAGTAAACAGTAAAACAACGGTGACCGGATGAACAATAGGCGGATCATCCAATAGTAAAATAAAACTTAGTATGCTTTGTGTCGCACCCAGGGCGGCACTAGGGGAAAATCCTTTGATGCTGTGGAAACCTGCCCCACTTGCCCGCTCCCTGACCACCACTGCCGCCAGCCCTCCTCACGGCGGCGGGGGCAAGCCACCACTGGTGGTTTGGGGGGTATAATGGCGGCGGTGGCCTCTAAAGCGGCTGGGGCGGCGGCAACCTGCTTGCCGGTCATAGTGACGTGGTGGCATCCTTGTGTCGTAAGGTGGCGGCGACTCCTCCCCGGGAGTAGGGCGCCAGAGGCGTGGAGCTCGTATGCAGTGGATTATCGGTCATCCCCTGATCTGGGACACTGGTTTTGTTCCTCTCGATGGTTCAGTGTGGCACACAACCACACACACGACAACATAGGCGATAGGTAAAGCGGAGGATTTGTTGGAGATATGCCCTAGAGGAAATTAATAAAGGAGTTATTATTATTATATCTCAAAGTGTTTATAATGAGTTTTGTGTCATGCTATAACTGTATTAAGCGGAAACATTAATACACATGTGATATGGAACTAAACCAGGTCCCTAGTAGTGTTTAACTAGTCCATTGGTCAACAATGATCAAGGTTTCCTGATCATGGACATTTTTGTCAATTGACAGTGGAGTCATATCATTGGATGAATGATGTGATGGACATCCACCCAATATAGTTAACGCAATAAGATCAAGTCACGAACATCAACATTGCGATAACTAGGAAACGTAGTAACCAATCCTTAGACCGTGAGATCATATTTAATCACTAGTCTGGAGGGAGCTTTGATTACATCAACTGTCACACCGTAACAAGGTGATCATGAAGATGTCTCTCAGGTTTTCCAAAGGAGTACGTGACGGATAGATACTACTGGGCCCACTCGGTGAGATTACATTAATGAAGCCTTGCAAGCATGTGACTAGGTCACGGAATGTAATATCATGAGACGAGTAAAAAGGTTTGTCGGTGACGAGATGAGATCTCGGACAAACTTGGTGTCGTGCGACAAAGGGAATGGCATACGACGTTAAGGTTCAAGCGACAAGAGTTATTCGTGGAACACACAGGGGCCATCATGGGTTTCCAGATCCTGTTGTTGGTCATTGATCGGAGAGGGGTCTCGATCATGTCTAGAGTGATCCCGAACCGTGGGGTGGCACGCTTAAGGGTAGACGACGCTTAGAAATAGTTTCGACATCGAAGGGAAATGAGAAACGAACTCCGGAACTGTTCCGGGAATTATCCGATGGTTATCGGAGGGGTTTCGAAGGTGTTTCGGAATAAGAGAGGAATAACCGATGGAGATCGGAGGGAACGAAAAGTGTTTCGATGCAAGTTAAATTAAATAATATGTATTTAATATTAATTAAAGTAATAAATAAATATATTTATTTAATTTAAATGGGCAGCCCACCTAAATGGGCCTCGTCCGAAAGGGGAGGCCCAAGTGGGGGCTGCACCATGGGAGGAGGCCGGCCAGCTGGGCCAAGTGGGGGCGCCCCACGTGGGGCCCAACTTGGCCGGCCGAACCATGTGGGGTTTAGTCCCACATGGCTAAGCCAAGGAGGGTGGCATCCCTCCTCTGCCTATATAAGGAGGGGCTGAAAGTGCATGGTTGCTCCCATGCATGGTTTTGGTAATTAATGACAATCTCTATGGACTAATGTTTGTATTAAGCTATATTTGTAGGTGTGTCCATTGCGTTGCTTGATCTCCATTTGTTGGAGTCAAGGTTAAGGGAAGAAAAGATTTGTGTCGATCAAGGCTAAGTGCGGGGTGATCGACACTCAAGTCCAAGTGAAGATAAGCCAAAGAGTGCTTTCCCCATCTTGGTGTATGGGGAGCGTCATGTGATTCTTCACCAAGAGAAGCACAATCAAGAAAGGTGGTTCGTCTTGGTTACCTCAAGTGGATTAATGCGCAAGACAAAGGTATGATCTTGATAGGGATTTTATTTTACCGGTCTCATGATGTTAGTTGAGAGACCGGGTTATAGGATAGATAGCCGTACTATCAAGAGGGGCTCTCGACCGAGTATCGTGATCGTATCGTTCGTGGAGAGCTCAAACCTTTGCATCAATGCAATCATATTTATTGATTCTTATTTGTCTCTTATCATGGTGTGGTCTTGGTGCTTGTCGTGCTTGTCATGACAAGGCTAAGTTCACCGAAAACGATTTTCATTTGCGTCTTCTATTGCGGTTTCGGTATTGGTGATTTTGCCAGTTCATCCATGCGGAAGATTTATCTCTTCCATTTCGTTGCAAAATCTCCACTACTTGTTTGCCTTTTTCAAAGGTTGCATTTGTCGTCCTCTTTCCAACAAAAGTGGTTTCATCTCTTTTGGACTTCATTTGCAAAAGATATGTCATTTGCGGTTTGCGAAATAGAGGTTGACCTTTCCCCTTTTGATCTTTACAATATTTTGTTGGACTATGATGTTTCTCTGCATAATCTTGTTGTGTTCATTGTGACGTTTCCATCGAGTCCAAGATTATCGAAAACGGAGTTCATTTGCAAAAGTTATGGGGTTCTGATTTCACTGTTTGGATCTACCCCGGAGATGGTCCGGAGTCTCCGGTCACAACGGAGACTCCGCCCCAAAGGACCCGGAGTCTCCGGCCTCCAGTTTTTCGCTGCCGAATGAGTTTGTGTGGTGCGGTACTGGACTGGGGTCCGGAGGTACCCCGGAGATGGACCGGAGTCTCCGGCCCAAGGGACCCGGAATCTCCGGCCCCAGGTTTTCTCAGATCGTTTGCGTCTTTGTGGTGCGGTTCTGGATAGGGGTCCGGAACACCCCCGGAGAAGGTCCGGAGTCTCCGGCCTAGCCGGAGTCTCCGCCCCTCTGGACCGGAATATCCGGCCTTCCCCGATGACCCGGAGTACCCGGAGCCTGGCCGGAATGTCCGGCCCAGGCCGGAGTCTCCGGCCTGAAAAGGCTGTAACGGCTAGTTTTTGGGGGAGGCTATAAAAAGCCTCCTTCTTCCCCAAAACCTGGTTGCTGCTCTTGCTCACTTGCTTTCCTCTCTCCTCCATTGTTGCAAACTTGTGAGCTTGATTCCTCTCAATCCCTTCAATGATTCTTGCCCAAACTTAGGGATTCAAGAGAGGAGATCTAGATCTACCATTCCACCAATCAAATCTCCTCTAAGTGAGGGGAACCTAGTGGATCTAGATTTTGGGGTTGCTTTGTGTTCATCCCCTTGTTCTTCCTCTCTTATTCCCTCCATAGCATTAGTTGCTTTGGTTGGAATTTGAGAGTGAAGGATTTGACCACTTAGTGTGTTCTTGCCTTTTGCATTAGTTGCATCGGGTTGCTCTCTCCATGGTGATACGTGAAGTTGAAGGTTGAGAAGCTTGTTACTCTTGGGTGCATTGTGTTCCCAAGAGCTTGTTGCCTCTTGGGTGCATTGTGTACCCTAGACGGTTGGAGGTGCCGTGAAGTCTTCGGTTGTGAAGCTTCGGCACAATTTGGGAGCCCCCAATTGGGTTGTGGGTGTGTTCCCCAAGAAAGTTGTAAAAGGGCTCCGGAATCCACCTCGAAGGATTCCGATAGTGGAAGGTGAACCAAACCCTTGGGTGCGGTTCATCGGAGAATAGGTTGAGGCCTTTGTGGCATCTTGAGTAGGCCTCTTGTGGCGAGCTCACACCCCTCCAACGAGACGTACTCCCTTAACAAGGAGGAACTCGGGAATACATCCTCGTCTCCGCGTGCTTCGGTTATTCCTATACCGGAGCTTTACTTATGCAATTTACTTTGTGATAGCCTTCATGCTTGAAGTTCTTATCTTGCTTTCACCTTGTTGCTTGAATTGCTTAGCATAAGTTGTTGGTGCACTTAGGTGAACCTAGAATATTAGGTTGTTGGCTTGTTAATTTAAACACATAGTTTTATTCCGCAATTATCAAGCCCCTAATTAGAAAAGGTGTTAATCGCCTATTCACCCCCCCCCCCTCTAGGCGACATCCGAGACATCGTTTGTCCTTTCAATTGGTATCAGAGCCTCGTCTCTCTTGTTTGGCTTTATCGCCTAGAGAGTAAAGATGTCGTCTAGGGATTTAGTGCACAACTCCTTGTTTAGATTTAATGGCACAAATTTTAATGTTTGGAAAACTCATATGCTTAATCACTTACGGATCTTGGACCCCAATATTGAGCGTATCTTAGATATAGGTTTTTCTCCTCCAAAGGATTACGAAAGTACGACTTTAGTGGATGAGAAAAACTTATATCTAGATGCTCTAGCTTCTAATGAGTTTTGCAAATTTATGAGTATTGTACTTTTCGAGTCAATCACGCCTCTCCGGGATGCTCATGAATTATGGACCAAGCTTCAAGATAAATATGGAGTGTCCAACTCTATTGAGGATGATTGCTCTCCCTCCACCTCCGGCCGTGACGAGCTCTCGTCTTTATCTACTTCACCAAAATGTGGTAAGCCACAAACCAATGTAATGGTGAGTAGTGATAGGCTTTGCAATATTGATAGTGAGCTCTTTTATGATGATCTTCTATCTCTATCTTGTTGCAACGCCTCATCTTTGGACTTAAACTCTTCTAGCACTCCAAATGTCATACATGCTAGTGTTGATAGTCCTTGTATATCATCCAAAAATTGCTTAGATAAATCTAATGATGATATGCTTGCTTTATCTTGTTGTCATGATAAAAATGCTTGTGTTTCCTCTAACTCTTACATGAATAATAATGTAGAGGAAACCCAATTAGCTATGCAACAAGATGTGACCTTGAGTAGTTCAAAAATTAATTGCTCATCTTCATCCACCTCTCATTGCCTTATGGCTAAATCTTCTTTAGTAATGACAATGGTAATGATCTGATAGTGATAATGATAATATTGATGAAGAAGATGATGTGGAAAGGTTAATGCTCTCCTACAAAATAAAGGTCTAATGATTCTTAAAGCCCTCCCTAACAATAAAAATGCTCAAGCTATTCTCTTTGAAATTATGGAGACGCTAATTGAGCGCGGGGAGACTATTGAGTCCTTGGAAGCAAGCCTTGAAGAAAAGGGTAAGATCGAAAGAGATGATGCTATGGAAAAGGCATCGTTAGAAGATGCTCTTGAGGAAGAGCATGAGACTCGTGCTTCTCTAGAGGAGAAACTAGAATCTATCGAGGAGTCTCATAATGAAATAATTGCTAAAATCATTAAAGAACGTGATCATGCTCATGCAAAATATAAAGTGTTTAAAATGGAAAATTCTAGATTAAATAATGAGCTTGACAAGTTGTCTTCTTCCATTCCCAAGGTCAATGATGCTTGTGCTACTAACTCTATTTCTTGTGAAGCATCCACTTTGAAGGAGAATGTTGAGCTAAGGGCTCAACTTGACTCGCTAACTAGCAAGTATAGGAAGTTGGAAGAAAGTCATGAAAAGCTATCTAGCTCTAATGATGATCTTCTAGCATCCTATGCTAGTCTTAAGTTAGCTCATGAGGCCATCACAACAAAGGTAACATCTAGTGAGCCTCATGTGGATAATAGCACAAACGTAACTAGAAATGCTATATTGCCATGTGCTAGTCCTAGTTGTTCATCCACAAAAAATGTTGCTACATCTTGTGATGAATTACTTGCTTTGCCTTATTGTCATAACAATTAAGCATCTATTTCCTCTAGTGCATTTGTTGCCACTAACCATGTAGAGGAAATAAAAGACCTCAAGGCCCAAGTCACTTCTTTGAAGAATGACTTGGAGAAGCGTCATGAAGGGAAGCGTGCACTTGACAACATGTTGAGTGTGCAACAATCCCCAAATGACAAGAGTGGACTTGGATTCAACTCCAGCATCAAGAACAAGTCCAAGGTTGAGAAGAAGAAGGTCCAAGTTCAAGTCAAGAATCCGGCCAACATCGTTTGCTTCAAGTGCAAGGTTGAAGGGCACCATGTTCGGGATTGCCCAATGAAGAAGAAGAAGCCTCTTAGTGAGAAGCAACTAGGGAAGCGGCCTCTCGTTCAATATCGTGCTCAACCACGAGTTGAACAAAGGCCACCTCCTAAGAAGACTCAAGTCAATGCTCCTCAAGTTGAGGGGCCTATTAAGAAGAAGAAGAGTCGGTGTTTCTACCTTTGCCGTGCCAAAGGTCATCTTGCTTCTTCATGCACCAACGGTACCTCATCCAACCCTATCATAATTGATGATGATTATTCTCTTGGGAAGGATAGAAGTGGCAATGTATTTGCTAAGTATGTGGGAACTCAAAGTGATGTCAAGAAAAGCACCATTTGGGTTCCCAAGCCTATTGTGACTAACGTCTTAGGACCCAACTTGGTTGGGGACCAACAAGCTCAAACTTGATCAATAGGTTGTGTGGAGGACATTCGTGACTTGGCTATTTTTGAAGAATTAAGGGATCTTCATGGTTTTATTTCTCAAAGCCAAGTCAATTGGATTATCACATACCTATCTCATATCCAATGCTTCCTCCTTGCGGTAACTTGTATTTAATTCATATATACATTGAAAGTTGCTTGCTCCCTTGCATGTGTTAGTTTTGTTCCTAATATGTGCTTGTATGTGATATGCTTCTTCCTACTAGTCTTGTTAATCAAGGTTGCGTATGATAGTTGTGTATCATGTATGTGTATCTTTGTGTTGAACTTTTTAGATCTTGTGTGGATTTAATTTGGCCTTTTGAGCTATTAGTGGACTATCCCATTTTGGGGGAGTGATGTGCTTTGTGCACTTCACAAACCTAAAAATGTGTGTACATGAGGCACACCACCTAGGATTGATATTTCAATATTATCTAGCTACTATGTGGTATGTCATATTCATGAGAAATTCAAATTCTACAATGTCCATTAATTTCTCTAGTTGGTTTTATTTGCCTCTTGCTTAGATAAAATGAATTATCACATTATGGGGGGGTAATAAGCTATGTGCATATTACAATCTCATAAAAATGTGAACATTTGAGGTTTGCCACTTAGAGTTGATATTGTAAATTATCTCTTTCCTATGTGGCATGTTTGCTCGAACAAGTTCCAATTTTTCCTTCTGGTTATCTTTTGGCTCTTGTTTGTGTGGTTTTTCTCTAATATCCATTTCCATATATTATGTGAAAAACCATTTGTTTCATCTTATTTTAACCATGGCGTTGCCAGCTGGTTCGAATAGTTGAAACTACCAACAAACAATTTTCAAAAAAAATGGCGTTTTAATTCTTATCTCTTGCCATATGCTTATTTGTTGTGAAGTTGGTCTTGAACATCATTCCTATATACCACCGAGAAATTTCTCTATATACTCCTTGTCCATGACAAGTGATACTAGTAGTTGTGGTGGATTTTGTAGATCATCTTCACTTTGGCTTTTGCGTTAAATTGCCTTCCTCATTGCCTTCCTTGCCTCTTGCATGGATCCTAATTTTCAATTGGTAGTGTTTAGTGTTGTAAATAAAATATGGAGAGTAATGATCCCTTGTGTGTGCATTTTGTATTCAAATGCAAATATCTAAGATAATGCATGAATCTTGAGGGAGCATTCCTTTTTATTCAGAACACTATCCTATCTATAAATATTTGATCTTTTCAATTGGCATTTGATTCTTTATCTTATGTTTGGTACCTTCAATTGGTATTAATTGGAATTTAATATCTCCTCCATAGATATTTGTTCCAATTGATATTTATTATGGGAGTCTTGATACCTTTTTGCCTTATTTTTCTTTACTTGATTTCGGTCAAGTATCACCCTCTTCTTGGTATCTTTTCTCCTAGTTGATATTTTTTGTTTTAATTGGTATCTTATTTTCAATTGGTGTCTTATCGATCATTTGTTGCGTTGATTTGATTCCTTTTGATATCACACTTCATGTGTTGATGTGTTTTGGAATCAATCATATGTTGATTTGGATTTTGATATAATTTGGACAACCTTTTTGTGTCACACCTTGGTGTGCTCTCTTCTTGGTTGACTTGGTGTTTTTGTCCGAATTGTATCTTGTTTGGTTCTTGTAAGTCTATGTATGCATACTTACTAATATATATTTTATATGGCATGCTAGCCTTTCGTGATCCAATATATAGGGGATACTCCACCGAATCCTAAATCGGCTAAGATGTGCATGAAATTCAATTTCATATCTATATGCACATATTTATGTGGAGTGTTTCCTATATATTGTAGTTGATCTAACTACTATGGGACCCAATGAGTTTGGGAAGCTTGCCTCATTCATAAGGAAGGTGTTCTCACCGTGTGATTGTCGGAGTCAAGCTTTGATGTCAAACCAACTCTCATCATCTTCATCACCAATGTCATCTCGGTAACAAGTATCTATCCCATGCCTACTTTTCTAGTATTCAACCTTGTGTAGTTTGCCTCTTGGCATGAAAGCCTTTATGTGCAATTGTTGTGGTTTTGGCCTATTTCCTTCACTTAATATATCTTTGTGATATGTGTGATGAATTTGCAAAAACATCTTCTTCAATTGATATTATTTATTTGTTTGTGATACTTGTTGCCTAACTCAAAGCATCTCCACTATCTCTTTGTTCCCTTAGTGATTTGTGTGATGCATTTGATATATTTGAAGTTCATTCATATACAATGAGATAAATTTGAGCTATGTGCTATGCTTTTAAGCAACAATCTCGTTTGTATATTTATGACTTCCTTTTGGATACCTTGTTCTCTTTTTCCCAGACCATTTCATATGTGCAAGTTTCTTTGTGGATGTATATCATCAACGATTTGTCTACTTAGAAACCTATACATATGAGAGAGGTCACCTTTAGTTGGTATACTATTTCTTTCGAGCCACCTTGTCTTTCACCTATAATTCTTTGGTGGCTCCAAATTTGTCTCATGAGTGCTTATCTTATTGTTTATTGGTATCTTTGCACACTCATGTATTTCTTGAAGATCTTTGACTTCATACTTACCATGGTGAGCATGTTGAATTTTATTGGCTAAATGATCTCACTAGCTTTTGGCATTTTTAATTGGTTTTAGTTTCCAATTGGCATCCCTAAGCTTGTGAACATATTTCTCTAAAAGATCTTTTTATCTTGGTTGGGCCTATCTTATGATGAATTTTTGAAAATTGGTATATCTTATTATGGCTCAACCACATCTTTGGTGCATCTGCTATGATTTGCTTTTGCATTATGCACTCTTGCACTTGTTGAGTGTTCTCGATGATTTGGGGGGAGCGAGGATGCCATTTTTGTGCACTCCTCAATTGTGCATGAAAATTGGGGAGCTTCTCCGTTTTTATTTAAAACTCTCGCTTTGGATCTTCTAGATTGCTTTTCTCCTTTGTGGAGATGTTTAAAATGAACTCATTTCTTTGCAATCTTTGGATCCTCAATATAGTTTGATTTCCTCTAATTATTCCTTAAAAGGGATTGCCATCACCTTTATGGAGATTGAAAGTGCATGCTTGCTCCCATGCATGGTTTTAATAATTAATGACAATCTCTATGGACTAATGTTTGTATTAAGCTATATTTGTAGGTGTGTCCATTGCGTTGCTTGATCTCCATTTGTTGGAGTCAAGGTTAAGGGAAGAAAAGATTTGTGTTGATCAACGCTAAGTGCGGGATGATCGACACTTAAGTCCAAGTGAAGATATGCCGAAGAGTGCTTTCCTCATCTTGGTGTATGGGGGAGCGTCATGTGATTCTTCACCAAGAGAAGCACAATCAAGAAAGGTGGTTCGTCTTGAGGAGATGAAGTTCGTCTTCATCTACCTCAAGTGGATTAATGCGCAAGGCAAAGGTATGATCTTGATAGGGCTTTTATTTTACCGGTCTCATGATGTTAGTTGAGAGACCGGGTTATAGGATAGATAGCCGTACTATCAAGAGGGGCTCTCGACCGAGTATCGTGATCGTATCGTTCGTGGAGAGCTCAAACCTTTGCATCCATGCAATCATCTTTATTGATTCTTATTTGTCTCTTATCGTGGTGTGGTCTTGGTGCTTGTCGTGCTTGTCATGACAAGGCTAAGTTCACCGAAAACGATTTTCATTTGCGTCTTCTATTGCGGTTTCGGTATTGGTGATTTTGCCAGTTCATCCATGCGGAAGATTTATCTCTTCCATTTCGTTGCAAAATCTCCACTACTTGTTTGCCTTTTTCAAAGGTTGCATTTGTCGTCCTCTTTCCAACAAAAGTGGTTTCATCTCTTTTGGACTTCATTTGCAAAAGATATGTCATTTGCGGTTTGCGAAATAGAGGTTGACCTTTCCCCTTTTGATCTTTACAATATTTTGTTGGACTATGATGTTTCTCTGCATAATCTTGTTGTGCTCGTTGTGATGTTTCCATCGAGTTCAAGATTATCGAAAACGGAGTTCATTTGCAAAAGTTATTGGGTTCTGATTTCAATATTTGGATCTACCCCACAGATGGTCCGGAGTCTCCGGTCACACCGGAGTCTCCGCCCCAAAGGACCCGGAGTCTCCGGCCTCTAGTTTTTCGCTGCCGAATGAGTTTGTGTGGTGCGGTACTGGACTGGGGTCCGGAGGTACCCCGGAGATGGACCGGAGTCTCCGGCCCAAGGGACCCGGAATCTCCGGCCCAGGTTTCCTCACATCGTTTGCATCTTTGTGGTGCGGTTCTGGATAGGGGTCCGGAACACCCCCGGAGAAGGTCCGGAGTCTTCGCCCCTATGGACCGGAATATCCGGCCTTCCCCGATGACCCAGAGTACCCGGAGCCTGGCCGGAATGTCCAGCCCAGGCCGGAGTCTCCGGCCCACTTACACCGGAGTCTCCGACCTGAAAAGGCTGTAACGGCTAGTTTTGGGGGGAGGCTATAAAAAGCCTCCTTCTTCCCCAAAACCTGGTTGCTGCTCTTGCTCACTTGCTTTCCTCTCTCCTCCATTGTTGCAAACTTGTGAGCTTGATTCCTCTCAATCCCTCCAATGATTCTTACCCAAACTTAGGTATTCAAGAGAGGAGATCTATATCTACCATTCCACCAATCAAAATCTCCTCTAAGTGAGGGGAACCTAGTGGATCTATATTTTGGGGTTGCTTTGTGTTCATCCCCTTGTTCTTCCTCTCTTATTCCCTCCATAGCATTAGTTGCTTTGGTTGGAATTTGAGACTGAAGGATTTGACCACTTAGTGTGTTCTTGCCTTTTTCATTAGTTGCATCGGGTTGCTCTCTCCATGGTGATACGTGAAGTTGAATGTTGAGAAGCTTGTTACTCTTGGGTGCATTGTGTTCCCAAGAGCTTGTTGCCTCTTGGGTGCATTGTGTACCCTAGACGGTTGGAGGTGCCGCGAAGTCTTCGGTTGTGAAGCTTCGGCACAATTTGGGAGCCCTCAATTGAGTTGTGGGTGTGTGCCCCAAGAAAGTTGTAAAAGGGCTCCGGAATCCGCTTCGAAGGATTCCGATAGTGGAAGGTGAACCAAACCCTTGGGTGCGGTTCATCGGAGAATAGGGTGAGGCCTTTGTGGCATCTTGAGTAGGCCTCTTGTGGCGAGCTCACACCCCTCCAACGAGACGTACTCCCTTAACAAGTAGGAACTTGGGAATACATCCTCGTCTCCGCGTGCCTCGGTTATTCCTATACCCGAGCTTTACTTATGCAATTTACTTTGTGATAGCCCTCGTGCTTGAAGTTCTTATCTTGCTTCACCTTGTTGCTTGAATTGCTTAGCATAAGTTGTTGGTGCACTTAGGTGAACCTAGAATATTAGGTTCTTGGCTTGTTAATTTAAACACATAGTTTTATTCCGCAATTATCAAGCCCCTAATTAGAAAAAGTGTTAATCGCCTATTCACCGCCTCTCTAGGCGACATCCGGGACATCGTTTGTCCTTTCAGGGGCTCCCCTCCTCCTTTTGGCATCCCAATCCATTCTCTCTTTCTCACCTCGAGCGTGGTTCCGTATTTCGGAGCTGCGTAAGGTAGAGAGGTTTCTCTAGCACACACCACCGTCGTGTCGCTGGTGCTTCGGTTCGAGCTATTCTTCTTCGGCTGCTGCCGCTGGACCGGAGCCGGGGGAACGTCGTCTACAACGGACACGTGTAGATCTACGGGGTGCCGCCACTTCTGGCACTCGTAGCCGGTAGGACTACACGACCTTGAGGTCGGCGTCGTACGACTCCATCGACAACGTTCATCAGAACGTTGACGCTCGGTGTTCAAGGGTATGAACACCGATTCACTCCGTTACTTTATATCTGCATAGTAATAGATCTTGGCTAGTTTATGGTTCGCGTTGCTAGGAATTTTTTGTTTTCTGTCGCGGAACCCTTTCAGGATTACATGCCATGATTGCTTCTTGAGCAGGTGGCTAAAGCGCGACAATGACATGATCTAGGTCTGTTGTATCTCATTGCCCATTTTGCTGGTTACAACAACCTTCTTGGTACTATGCCTCCTGATTTGCATCAGATAGGCCACAACAATATCGGCAACGACTCTTTGGGTGTCAAGGGAGGATGTGGTTGGACAACGGATCCTAAACGATCTCGGGAGGGGCATCACTTTTAAATTGGTTATCAGAGGTGGTCGTCGCTCCAACACATTCAGGTGGGCGGAATTATCAATTGTGTGGCATGGTTCACAATTGGACTATATCACTTATGTGTGTGAGAGTCTCCAATGCTCGTATGCCATTGATGGGTTTTTATGGGCCTATGGCGTATCTGGACGTGCACATGAAGAATAGGAAGCTACAAAGGATGATGGTGGCGTGGCAAGTGGATGCAATATCAGAAGGTTGATGAGGCTTGTGGTGCTCCTTGAGTATCGGGTTTTGAGCTCCGGGGTGAAAACACTTGGTCTGATTTTTGTTGGTTGCACCTGATTAATGGTGGTACTTAGACGTCGTTACCTTGTTGAAAGTAATGCATGGAGTTTTCTTGTGCCTTCTCTCTAGGGTGAAAAACCAGAATCAGGTCTCTTATGAGTGGATCCGGTGAAAGCAAATATTTTTCACAACCAAATGTTCGCTAGGGCCGTGGCTGGTGTCACTGTTGTTGCTTTATCTTTTTTCGTATTCTCCTACCTTTTTAATAATATGGCCATGTGCATTTTTTATGTATCAATTTGTTCATGATAACGAGTTGGTGTAGAGACCGAGAGTATTTCGATATCATCCGGAAATTCACAATGGCTTCCGAGCTCACGCAATCCTGCTAGATTTTTTTTAACAAAATAGTAAAATATTTTAAAAAATTAGAGACAAATAGATACGAGTTTTCAACATACGTACAAAGTTTAGGAGCAAAATGACATTTATGGTACTCAACACAAAAATAATCAGTGGCCAAAATAAGATTTAAAAATACATTTTTATTGAATATAAATATATTGCCTAGCCTTTTTCATCAGTTCGGACTTTTGGTTTAGATGGCTAGTGCATCAATTAAATATGGTATCAGTAAATGTGACCTGCACAGAACCCACGCTAAGGACTAAAATAGTCTAGACGTACGGCGGTATTGAATATAAATATATTGTCTTGCTCTTTTCATCACTTCAGACTTTTAGTTTAGATGGCTAGTGCATCAATAATTCAACAATTTTAAAACCATTGATTTCGTTTTCTCGCAAAGAGCACCCAAAATGTTATTTCATCCCCAAACCTTTGCACATATGTTGAAAACTTGTATATGTTTGTTGAAAAAAATTCAGAAATCTATTAGGAGAATGTCATCTCGAGAGACAAAACCATATCATCTTGCTATTAATTTATTTCCTTTTATAAAAAGAGCACAACATATATTTTAAAATTGATTTAAGCTAAGATTTAGAGTCCATGCAGCTAGTGACTTGATTCTACTCCAAACAACATCCATGTGTTGTTACAGTGGTTATTGCATGACGTGCATATTGAAAGAACAATTATGTGCCCATCCACCAGCTGACACGCCTAAGAAAGGAGGTAACAGTGAGTCCTTTTAAAAACTTGCACAGTGTTCACTGCAGTTTCTTCAGAGAGTACGCTCCGGTTACAGTAACCACTGACGTGCACGGATTCCCTACAGAGAAAAACAACGTGCATGTGGCGCCACGGTCGATATGCTTGCTCCCCTCCCTAGCTGTCGCCTATCTCCAGGCAGTACAGCATAGCTACAAAATCTCCGCTGGACATATGCAAATCCGATCGATGCTTAGATTAACTTTGCGGCAGGTTCCTAATATAATACACCTGCTCCACTGACAACACACAGCCAGGATCCATCATAGCCATGCCATTTGAGGTACTTGCCAATAGTTTAATGGTGCGTCGACATCTGATCAAGGGTAAGCCAAATCTATCACAGCTGCCCCAGTGATTATTACTCCACTTAATAGCGTGTGACAGATCCAATTATAGGTTAACAGGTGTCCAAATCATGGTTTGTCGAGACTTTAGGAGGCTACCCCATCGAAAGATGCAGCAGATACCACCAAACGTCTGCTGTGCTTAGTATAATAATCACTGCACATGGAAAGACTAACACGACAGGTTCAAACTTCATAGAAAGGCTAACATAACAGGCCGAAAGATGGTCATATTCTACAGAGACCAGTTGATGCTTCAACTGTGGTACACAGTAATATTAACACTTTGGGGGAATAAACAAGAACTGCCTTTTTTCCTTAGCTATGGGGGAACACATCACAATATAACACATCACCCAAGGCAAAGCAAAGGCATCCATTTCATTACCATAGGTTAATCCAAAAGCTCAGAACAAATGGCTTTTGGAAGGTATCGTCAAGTTCTGTGTAGCCCACAAAGTGTTGCATGTTCGAGACAGCATACCTGGATCTACATGGAATGGAAGGGCATATCAATGTTTCTTCCGCCCTCCAAAGAAATCGATTGCTCAGACCGATCATCAAGCCGAGCCGCCAAGTGATTGATTGACTTATATACCATCCTAACATACTAGTAGTTCGTACATTACCATGTGCATCATCATTCATCAACGTACAGGAGGCTGAGCAAGCAAGCATTCCAGCAAGCAGCATCACCCGACGAAATCATGGAGCAAGTGGCCGCCGATCTCCTTGGCGAAGTGCCGGTCCTGGCCTCCGAACGAGCCCATCACGTAGGGGTCGCTCACGTCCTCCAGCCCGAAACGGTGGGCGAGGTTGGCCGGGATCGTCGACGGCAGCGGCTCCCCGAAGCAGACCCTATTGTTCTGGTGGAGGCCGAGGGTGAGGGAGACGGCGCTGTTGCCCGCCCCGCCGGCATGGTGGTGCTGTGGCGACGCCATGCTAGTGTGCTGCTGGGAGGACAGCGCGTTGTATCCCGCGAAGGTCACCTGGCCCTGGATGGAGTGCGACATCTGGGAGAGCTCATCCGGGAAGCCATGGGTGTTGTGGTTCCTTGTGATGCTGCTACATTGCCCGGGCTGCGAATCACAAGGTTCAGAGCGCTTCCCGCTGCGCTGCAACGGATGCTGAGTCTGATTGTAGCCGCCATGCTGGCCCTTGTCGAGAGGAGAGTGCTTGTGGGTCTGCCTCATCTCAAGGTTGTGAATTTCTTCCACCATAGGCTTCCAGAGTCTAACCCTCGCGTTAATAAACCAGTTTGACACCTGCATAGCAATTAACCAACATGTCAACAAGTTTCAGATACATAAAAGGGAGGCTAGAGTTGCAAGTAAATTAGTAAAACAGCGACCGCCTTTTGATGTTTACCTGATTCCTTGTTAAACCAGTTTGTTTAGCCAGCATTTGCTTGTCACCATCAGTAGGATACCTTCATAGTTTAAATTGGAACATCAAACAAATGAAGTAGCAAAGAAGTACACTAGAAAACAAGGCAGCAAGAGGCCAAAGAAAATTATTGTGCTGAGGTGCTTGTCATGGTTTTTTATTCAGTCCGAACATGCATAACTCTCTGAGCGGTATCCCAATAATAAAGGCTTGATTGATCATAACAAATTTCTCTCATCAGTCTAGCACCATCCAACTACACCTTTAAAGAGTAAGTTAAATCTAAGTAGATTGGTATGGGATCTAGCGAAAGGACATGAATGGACAAATTATGGGTATTTCTTTCTAGAGGCTTGGGAAAAGGGTAGCAATAATGAAGTAAGGGTACTCAATATAATATCAACTCCAATTGAAAATGGAAAGGGCTAGCACTAATAAAGTTATAATGATAAAAAATTGAATATCCGAACACTGTACCAATCAATTTGATGTAACCAGTAGGGCATAATAACAGCTTATAAATCATACATCATGATAAAACGATAGTGCCACAAAAGAATAGATGCAATATGCAAAACAACCGAAATAACGGCGATGTTTCATCTTCCTACAGGTTGGTGTCCCTAAAACTAAGTTACAAGTAAGCTCACCCAGGAGTTGTTTCGCAATCAGCATGTACTAAAATAAGCAATTTATGAGAAATGAACGACCTAACTAAATTCATAAAGCCACTCACACCTAACAATATTGTAAATGTAAGAATCTAAGAAAGATGCACCGGAGTACTTAAATCCACTCAAGCATCCGGGCTGTTAGAAAATAATGAACCTAATGATCTCCACAGCTCAAAATACACACCGCCTTAAAAGTTGGCTTTCCAATCTTAGTAGCTCCAATAGAATGATTTGGAAGCCAAGGCATGACATTCCATCATGTAACTAAGTCCAACGTAATGATTTAGACACCGAGGATTGCTTGCTATCAGCAAAAACAACCACAGGCCCAGCATAATCATGTTGAAGAAACACCATCATGTATAGAAACATTATTATGTAGGAAAGGTGCAAAGTACGGTGTCCAGTGCTAATAAGTAATTTCCATGACTGTGACTACGACCATCAGCAGTAAGGATAGGTGGAGAAAACAACTTACGGGTGCAGGAAGTGCTCAAAGAGCCAAGCGCGGAGAACGGTCACAGAGCGCTCGGGAAGACCCCTCTGAGGGCGCCAAATGTTGTGCGGCTGACCGAAGCCATTGGCGCTGCTCCCTCTCTGGAAGCCAATGCTGGCGCCGCCGCCGCCAAGGCCAAATATGGTGATGTCCTTGCTGATGCCTTCTTTCACAGGAGTCTTGCTGGTGTTACGCAGCTGGTGCAGTATCATGGACTTGAGGTGCCTGAACTGCTTCGCCATCACCCTCAGAGCCATGGCCGCGAACGGCGCGGCGTTGCTGAACCCAGCGACGGCCTCAAACGAGGTGATCACGGCCTGGACCTGCTGGTAGTACTGCCTGTACCTCTTGCAAACCTACAATGGGAAAGACTTACTTAATGCTAATTGCAGCTTGATTAGAACTCAGGTAATTAGGCTCGATTAGCGATGAACAGCTACTGATGACGTCTGGAATGAGAAAGATTCCCATGTTTAGTTTTCGTGTGGATGTGATGTGACATCAACAAAGCAAAGCCTACTTCCCAACTAGTATAGATGTAAGACTCCATTAAAGAAGATCGCCTACTGATGGTTCCATAAATAGAAGCTTTCTACATCGTACGTAGATTCCCATGTATATATTGCCCCAGGCTCCAGGAGGACGCTGCTGCGAGAGGGTCAAGTACTAACCATGGGAAAGACCACAATTATCCTGACGCGACATGCAGAAAGGGCTCGTTTTCAGTGTCAGTAGATAGATAGTAGATAACCTCTCATTCGTAGCTCAAGCGTTTGAAGGCACTAATCGGTTTTGGTTTCACATACATTGCATGCGGAAAAGGTAAAACTTATTAGTGCCATGAAAGAAATTAATCAGCATCCAATCCATATTTTCTTTGGCGAATAAAAAGGTTCAGCCTGAACAGTGAGCTACTGTATGAAAAGGAGAAAAGGAAAAATCCGAACAAATGTAACAACAGCAATGGAAATGATCATCAAATCAAAAGCACATGCAACCACGGAACCACAGTAAATAAAAGCAAAGCCAGAGCACATCGGTGATGTGACCGCTATGTGAAAGATTCTTCGCCCTCCCTCCAGGCCAAGCCAGCCAGGAGCGAGAGAATTGCAACGCCGGAACAAGGCAGAAAAAGTTGAGAAGCAAGCGACGTAGGTGGTAGCTCACCTCTTCCATCATGGAGATGAGCCGCGTCTTCTTCCACTGCTGCTCGGCGCCGGAGATAGGGCCAGCAGAGTCGGAGGCCGCGCCGTCCAGCTCGTGCCCGGCGGCGTCGTCGCCACCGTCCATGGGATCCGCGTCGAGCAGGCCCTCGTCGGGGACGCTGCGGTCGACGTGCGCGGCCGCGCCGCCCACGTCGCAGATCTCCTCGAGCAGCTTCTGCGCGGGGCCGAGGAACCTGGACCGGCCGAGCACCGTGGCGTAGCCCGTGAAGGGCCCGCACGGCCCGACGGCGGGCGCGGGACCTCCTAGCTGCTGCCTCCTGCTGGGCGTCGGCGGCGTCGCGGCGGCAGGATTGGATGACGCGGAGGAGAGGGACAGCGAGAAGTTCTGCGTCGGGATCTGCTGCTGGAGCTGGTGGTGTTGCTGCTGCGCGGCGAGCCCGTTGGGCACGAGCTGGCCCTGCACCACCGTGGGGCTGTGGTGCGGCGAGTAGGAGGAGGAGGAGGACGCGTAGGAGTAGAAGGCCGGAGGCGGCCACGCCCCTGTCTGATGGTGGTGGTGCTGGTGCTGGTGCTGCGGGGGGAGAGTGGTCGGGGGTGAGTCCCCCGCGGCGGCGTCTGGCGGGAACCGGAGCTTCTCGCGGCGGCTGTGCTGCGGCACGTGGAAGAGCTGCCCGCCCGCCGCCGCCGCCGCCGCCACGTGGTGTGCATGGCTATGAAGCAGCATGTGGCCGTGGTGGTGCTGGTGGTGGGTCTCGGTGCCGCTCCCCGCCCCGGCGCCGTACCCGCCGGAGGGAGACGCCATGGCGATGATCGCCCGCCCGCACGTACGCACGCACGCACGCGCGCGGGTTGGTGGTGGTGGAGCAGCTGGGTGGCTGGCTTGGCCCTGGAGAGAGTGGAGGTAGAGGGGAAACGGCTCCGCACTTTACGAGCGCCGGGCCTGGCTTCTCGCTCTGTTTCCGCTGCTGTAGCCTTCCTGCTTCTCGCCCTCGCCCTTTTATTTTCCTCTCCCCCTTTCTCTTGAGGCTTTGAGGGGGTGTGTGCTCACTGCTCAGCTCAGCTCAGCTGCTGTTGTTGGGTTTGGGGTGCCTTTCTTTCTGAAAGGTGGGGAGGGGAAACCCAAGAGGGCAGGGAGGAGGGGAAATGGTAAGCCGTGAAAGCGAAAGCGAGATGGAAGAGAGATTGGAGGGAGGAAATGAGCGGGAGGCGCAGGTAAAATAGATAGAGCTCTTGTCCAAGGTGGAGCCGGAGACTGGGTGTGGTGCCAAGCAGAGGACGCGGCCCATGCGTGCGTGCGCTTGCCCTTGGCGCCACATTGCGGTGGTGAAATGGTAATCATGTAGGGCGAGAATTTTACAGCTGCTCTTCTGCTGCAGCCGTATCTGATTCTTCACTCGATTCTGTGCAGCTTGTGCTTAGTCAGGACTCAGGATGTGTTTTGTTGATAGGCTGCTTGCATCCATTATGGGTTTCCGGCACGCATGGCCCAACAGGGTCTGGTTGGGCTGAAACGTCGTTTGAGCCAAGTCTGTGCATTTGTCCGATTTTTAACGATCAATACCATATATACTTATAGCGGGAAGTAGTACATCGTAGAAATACATGTGCTGACTCCAGCGATTACAAAATAAAACCTAAAAAAATAGCAAATCTTCGATATCTTCAAACTCTTTCTTTTTTCACGACACAATCTTGTATTTCTCTGAAGGAAACCGTAAAGTGACATACATACCAACACACATACCTGTAAATACCAGCGAGAGTTGTCCCATAATTTTAATTGTGAGCCCCAATGACAAGGCTACGTGCACGCAGACAGTCATTAAAGTAATCAATAAACATCGGTAAGAGTACCAACACGAGTATTCCAGGGAAAAGCAACTGAACCGCTTGATCGACGTCGCTGGGAACCGAGAGTACGAAGCACCATTGCCGGGGACGTAGCACCCGGGACAAATATTTCGAGGACAAACCTCCTCACGGCAACCATGAGAAGAAATCCAAAATTGATCCGGCGAAGCAAGATCTGAAGTACCAAACCTAGACAAATTTAATCTTTCAACACCACCATTGACACCAGGAAGGAGATCTCGCCGTCGAATGGTGGGCCAAAGATCACTTATTGTAGATGATGTCATCTCCATTGACGAAGAAGACGATAAACAAAACCACACTCTAACATTAGGGACCTTTTAAAAGCGTCGTGCACAGGTCCGAGGTCCCCACCCCTCCTAGCGCCAGAGCGGCAAGTAGAGGAGGCGGGGACCCGTCAATTCGCGGACAAAGACGGTGAGGAAGGTGCAGATGGCGGCGGCGGTCATGATCTTACCACCTCTTGTAACGTACCAACACATGAGAAATCACCACATCAACAGTAACTACACATCAACATATGAGTACATGCAACTTACTAACATCACTTACTAAGGTTCTAAACACCTTCATACTTGCATAACCAGATTCATGCACGTATGCAGACTTAAGCAGAATAAACAGGATCCTAAACGCCTGGATTGTGACATGAACATCACGGGCTCACACAGCTGACCAAAATAAAATTCACATAAACAAAGGCATACATGTCCCCGCACAACACTAAGCATCAGGGGTCTTCAACCGACATTGCCACATCCGGTATATGCTGACGAGTCCCCGAGTCCTCCCAAGGAGTCCCCGAGTTCCGCCAGGCGGCTTTCCAGTTTTCCAACATAGTCACCGAGTCCTGGTGAATGTAACTGACATCCACGGAAGTCCCCGGGTCCTGCGAAGCAGTCCCCGAGTTCTGCAGCTCGCTCCCGACATCCACGTCCATTGGGACGACGTCGGGCTCCGGGTTACCCGGTATAAATATTGATTCGGACTCGGGTGAAGGCTTGATTGATGGCTTGTGAAGATGCTCCAGCGACACCCCGGGTGGGATGGCCTGCCGGTATGACCCGATCTTGGATAGCATGTCAGCACTTTCATTTTCTGTCCGCCGAATGTGATTGAACTCGCAACCATCAAAGTACCCCGAGATTTTCTGGACATGGAACCGGTATGCCGCCATGTTGGCATCTAGGGCATCCCAGTTGCTTGAAGTTTGCTGAATCACCAGATTCGAGTCACCATAGCATATGATCCGGCGAATTCCAATTTCCTTGGCCACCTTGAGTCCATGAATCAATGTCTCATACTCGGCCACATTATTTGATGCCGTGAAATGGACTTGCAGCACATATTTCAACTGGTCTCGCCTCGGCGAGGTGAGAACCACACCGGCACCCAGGCCTTCTTTCACTTTGGACCCGTCGAAATGCATTCTCCAGTAGTTGGAGTCCGGCAGAGATGGCTCATACTGCATCTCGGCCCAATCGACGAAGAAATCAGCCACTGCTTAAGATTTGATGGTATCTCTTCTCGCATACTGCGATGCGTAAGCCGCCAGCTCTATAGCCCACTTGGCTACTCGGCCACTCTCATCCTTGTTGCCGAGGATTTCCGACACAGGGGCCGCACTTACAACTGTTATAGGATGCTCCTGCAAGCAATGTTTCAACTTCTTCGCCGCCATGTACACACCATAGGTCATTTTCTGGTAGTGCGGGTAATTTTGTTTTGAGTTGGAGAGCACCTCACTCAAGTAATATACCGGTCTCTGCACCGTAGCTCCTTCCTCTTCTCGCTCCACCACCACTACGACACTAACGACTCAGTTAGTGGCCGCGATGTAGAGCAACATGGGCTCTCTCGGTAGTGGCGAAGCTAATATTGGCGCAGTAGCCAACATCTTTTTCAGCTCATGGAACGCCGCATCCGCTTGCGGGGTCCAGCTAAACTTATCCGATTTTTTCATCGGTTGGTATAAGGGCAAGGCCTTTTCTCCCAACCGACCTACGAAATGACTCAGGGAGGCCAGGCAACCTGTAAACTTCTGGACATCCCTGAGACATCTCGGCAATTTCATGTTTTCTATTGCACGGATTTTAGTCGGGTTTGCCTCGATACCTCGGCCTGACACGAGGAAACCGAGTAATTTGCCTGCCGGCACACCAAATGTACATTTATCCGGGTTAAGCTTAAGTCGGAATTTCCGCAGGTTTGCGAATGTCGCTTTGAGATCATCCAACAAGGTATGTTTTTCCTTGCTCTTGATGACTATGTCGTCGACATACACCTGCACATTTTTGCCTATTTTGATCATGCAGACATTTTTGCATACAGCGCTGATAAGTAGCGCTGGCATTTCTCAACCCAAAACACATGACACGATAGCAATAAGCCCCATACGGGGTGATAAAGGCAGTCTTTATTTGATCAGAAGGGTTCAATGGTATCTGGTGAAAACCAGAGTACGCATCTACAAATGATAGCAGTTCACACCCGGCCATGGAGTCGATCACTTGATCAATCCGGGGCAACGGGAATGGATCTTTCGGACATGCCTTGTTCATATGGGTGTAATCGACACACATGCGCCAGACAGTGGCCGCATTCGGGTCATCCTTCTTCTTTTCTACCAGGACCGGGTTAGCCAACCAGTCCGGGTACTTCACTTCCACGATGGAGTTTGATGCGAGTAGCTTGGCTAACTCGTCACCCACAGCCTTTCTTCTCTCTTCGGCGAGACGCCGCGTAGGTTGCTTCACTGGCCTAGCATCCGGCCTGACATGTAATGAGTGCTCAACCAACTCCCTCGGAACACCCGGCAAGTCCTGACTGGACCATGCAAAGATATCCCGATTCTCACGGAGGAAGTGGATGAGCTTGCTTTCCTATTTGTTGTCTAACCCGGCACCGATGATGACAGTGTGGTCCAGGTTAGACTCGTCGATGCCGATTTTCTTGGACTCCTTCGCCGCCTGGAAGGTCGCGGTCTGCTGCGGGTTAGCCAGACTCGGCATACCGAGTTGAGCGGACTGGGCCAGAGCCACCACTTCATGGATTCTCCTCTTCTCCACAGCAATCACCAATGACTCGGCCAGAAGTGAGCCAGCAGAGGCACACTCCATGGAACACTTGTAGTCTCCCGAGATGGTGATGACACCATTTGGACCCGGAAGTTTCATCTTCAGGTAGGCCACATGAGTGGACGCCATGAACTTGGCGAGTGCCGGCCTCCCGAGTAAGGCATGATACGGGCTTTCGAGGTCCATGACCTCAAACAGCAGACTCTCAGTTCTGCAATTGCTTTTGTCCCCGAAGGCGACATCGACCCAGATTGTGCCCATGGGTGCGTGCGAGACACCCGGCACGATACCATGGAAGGTGGTCCTGCTTGGCTGCATCATATTCTCGGTTATGCCGAGTTTGACCATGGTGTCCCGGTACATGATGTTGATGTTGCTCCCGTTATCAACGAGAACCCGGGAAAACCTGACGTTGATGCTGGGCCCGACGAATGTCGGATCCAACACAAGAGCATAACCCCCTGGGTTGGGCATGACCTTAGGATGGTCATTGATGCTCCAGCTGATCTGATCCTCGGACCAGTACATGAACTTGGGCATGGCCGGCATAACCGCATTCACATCCATCGCATGCCGGTTCAGGCTCTGCTTGTCAGTTGGTTCGGTCACAAAGACCATGTAGCTCTGATGGGGCTCTCCGTACTCATTTCGCTGACTCGGTCCGGCGTTGCTGTTGTTGTTGTTGTAGTTGTTGTTGTTGTAGTTGTTGTTGTTGTTGTTGTTGGCCACCTGGTTGACATTCTCCGGCCTCTGCTGGGTGTTCAGAGGCTCAGTGTTTGCACCCGTGAGAGGTGTAGGTTGGGATGCCGGACCAGCTTTCACCGGCTCTGGTACCAACTGCAGTCCCGGGTCGAGTGCTGAGCCGGTCTGCTGGGATGCTTGGTGTGGAAGCTGCAGGGACCATCCAGCATCTTCTCATACATGTATCTTTCCTTGTCATCCCACTGTTTCTTGTCTCCGTTCCATGGCTTCCTCTCGCCATTCCACGACCTCTTCTCGCCGTTCCATGGCTTCTTTCCTTCCGAGTTCTGGCCTCATGAGGGACCATCATTCTTCTGACGCTGGCTACTGCCGGCATCCACTTGATCTTGGTCGACAGCCGCGACCTGGTCTGACCCATACCGGTAGTCCGGCCTGTCATCTCTCCTCTTGTTGCGGTTATCCGGGCGATCGCTACGCCTGCCCGATCTGTCTAGGTCCAGAGCAGGATACCTCCTGCCCGAGTCGACCTGGGCGAGTAATGGTTGAGTCGGGTCACCCAGGGCATAGCTGTCCGCTATCTTGATTGTTTCGGCCAAGGTGGACGGCATCTCTCTCTGGAGTCTCTGCCAAAGCATGGAGCCATGTCGGCACCCTTGTGCAAACCATGCGATGGCCTGCGACTCAATAACTCCTTCACAGGAGTTGCGGATTGTACTCCACCGGGTCAAATAATCCCGGTCAGTTTCATCTTCCCTCTGCCGACACATGGACAACTACTGAGGGCGATTCGGCCTCTTGTAGGTGCTGGAGAAGTTGCTGACGAAAGCCTCGGAGAAGTCCAGCCACCAATCAATGATGTTCTACTCCAGGTTGTTCAGCCAGATCCGGGCTGGACCCTCCAACATTTGCGGTACATACCGCACTGCCCATCGGCGGCTGCCACCAGCGATATGCACCGCTGTGACATAGTCTGTCAGCCAGTCCTCCGGCTTAGTACTGCCATCATATGTCTTGGCACCCCGGGGAAGCTGGAAGTTTGGCACCGGTGACTGCTTCATTATCCGGGGTCCAAAACATGCTGGACCCGGCGGGCCTTGCTCCTCCAGGAGTTCAGACAGATAGATCCTGTCAAGCTTGTTGCGGACATCATGTGCCGGCAGCTGGCGATTTCCCAGCCTAGCACCGAGTGCACCCTCGGGCGCCAGGTCTCTGAATCTTGTGTACCCGGCCCGCTCCATGGCCGAGTAACCATCATCGTATCGGTCGGCAGCCTGTTCGGCATACCCGGCACCAAGTCGTTGACGAGGTGGGTTAGGTGCCGGATAACGAGGTGGTTGGCCCTGATTCGCCGGGTTTACCCGGCTGACACCTGGTCTGCCCGGAGCGGGTTCAACAGCTCCCTGACCGGCTTGGCCTTGCCCGGCTATCTGCTTCCTGGCATAGACCTGATCATAAGCTTGCAGCTGCTTGTTCTTACCAGAGTTCACACTCCGGTCACGGCTTCTGCTGACATATGGCGATGAGGCCTGTCCCTTGGACATTCCTCCGGCACCACCATTCGAGTGAATGTACCGGGATCCGCCTATATTCGGGTTAGCATTCCGAAAAGCTTCATTATGGCGGTTGGCAATAGCTACCAGATCGTTTACCCGGCCCTGCTGCCTACGATGAGCATCACTCGGCTGCGGCTGCCTCTGCAACCCTAAGATTCTTGCCGGGAGTGCTATACTTCGGCCTGTCTGCCGACACATGACTAGCAGTTCTACTAGATTTGGCTCTACCATCTCTAGCTATCTCAGCATTGAGGTCTCAGCCTCGGTTGCGCACCTCATCTATGCGACTAACAGGATTTGCTACCGGAGTAAAACCATAAGCCTTGTTATACTCACGGAGAGAGATGTCAAACTCTTGCCTGACTCGGGCTACCTCTAAAGCCTCATCGAGTATGTCCTTGCGCTGCTGATCCAGCTCCGCCTGAGCCAGAGCAGCATCTACACTCGGAGCCACTAGGGTTGCCAGTTTCTCGATCACGTCCCGAAGAGGACTCGGCGTCACCGGCACACGCGATGTACCGGCCTACGCCGTGCAGTTCTCCGGCCTCTCCAGCGGCGGGCGGGCCGTCCTGGTGGACCTGTTGCTGACCTCGGTCTCTCCGGCTATGGCAATGCCGGCACCAACGACTGGAGCAGTCATCATGACCTCTGCGCAACTGGCGGGGCCAGCGGTACGCCAGCCGCGAGCTGCGCAGACTGCGGGAGGATCCGCAGCGACCTGCACCCTTTCGGGAAACCGGCAGGGGACCTCGGTGGCGACGTAGATGGTGAGCGTGCCGAACTCGATGAGGCAGCCGTTCCGGGGTAGCGGCCTGATGCCGAAACAACCTGCGTTGTTGCTGACGACGTTGAGCGAGCCGAACCTGTGGACAAGGCCACAAAGAACGCGCTCGCCCGACGCGATGAAGGAACCCGTCCGGATAAACACACCAGCCAGCGCCGCTGCTGACCCCACGGTGGGCTCCAACTGTCATGGTGGTGCACTGACAGATGCCATAGGTAGGCTTATCTTGGGGCCGATGGACACTGGAGGTACCGGGGAGGGCTAGCGCGTGTAGAGACGCACATAGAAATTCATGAACACACACGGTTTTACCCAGGTTCAGGGCTCTCGTGAGGAGATAAAACCCCTACTCCTGCTCGTATGATCTATATATGGTGGATTACAGCTGGGCTACAAGATGCTCCTTGAGATGTGCATGAAATGCTATGGACTGAGGTAAAGGAGAATCAACTGCGCTCTCTACCAAGTCTCGGTATGGCTCAGCAGCTCTCTGGTGTGGAAAGTCTAGAGTGTTCCCGGGTGAGATAAAAAATGTTCAGCGTCCCGTAAGAGGAGCCCCTGGTGCTCCTTATATAGGGGAACCCAGGGCACAAGGTTAGGGCTGACGTAGGTAGCACTGTGGCCACGACTGGCCTCTGACTGCTACCGTCACCCCTGCGTGGCATGTCCAATCTATCAACTCCCGGTGCACTGCTCCACGTACAGCTTCGGTCAGCAGCATGGAGGCCTGACTCCCCATACTGTGGCCTCCGAGTCAAGGATTAGGCAGCACATCCTGTCATGCCAGTGGCAGGACGCCTGCCCCGTGATTGTAGGGACAAGACATGCGCCTTGACCATGTACCGGGATAGAGCTTCATCTCCTCTCATCCGGCATAGGCATGCCAGATACTTCATAACTCGGTTTCACCTTCCCTGCACATAAGAAGAACAAAGGAGGTTCCGACATATAATCTGTACGATCCGACATCCGGGTATGTCAGTTATCCTTGACCCGGTCAACTGAGGGTATGGCAGTATGGTATATCGGTTAGGATTGACCCAGTCAACTCCGGGTCCATGCATATCTCGTCATCCTGACCCTATCCGGGGGTTGCCCCCCGACAATGTGATGCTTCAGAATTAGAGACTATGAAACATCTCTTCTTCTAATGCAGTTTTAGCCAAGAGTTTTGGCTTGAGATGGGGCAGTTGTGGAATGATAGCCTCAACATGTTTTAGATGCTAAATGAAGCAAAGGAAAACTTTACCCTTCCTTTCTTCAAGACAGCTATGCTAGTTCGATGTTGGACTATGTGGAATCACATCAACAAAATCATTTTTGATAATGGACTAGAGACATTGAGATCTGTCTTAGATCCTTCAAAGAATCTGTGGAGATGGTTAGACAAAGAGTTAAACCCAGCTTGAAATTAAGAAGGGATGCAAGATTGGATTGATCTCTTGTAATTTCTTCTTTTTATTTCCTCTTTCCGGTTCTTTTTTTTTGGTCCCACTGCATGTAAATATTTCTTTTAAATATAATGAAAATGATGCAGTGGGGGTCTTCCCTACTATCCTTTGCATAAAAAAAAGTGTTATGTTTAAAACCAAAACAAATTCCAGAACCCACTCTCAAAGTTTTGTCTAGTCTCTTATCTTGTAGAAGGGGAAAAAGGTTCCCAATTTTTTCAAAGTATTCGCATGGAAGGTGGCAATGGAATACCTCACTGCTAAACAGTTTACATGAGCAACCACCTCTTAAAATGTATTTCAAACTCCGATTTCCATCAAAACAATAGAATGTGACAATCATTGGTTCCTCTATGAAGGGCCTATCTTCTTCCTCCTGGGTCAATAGATGTATGCCCCTTAAATATATCTATATAATCAAGACCAAACAGTAAGTGCTATGTCTCTGTTCCGCCCCTGAGGCGGCGACGGAAAAATACGCGAACAATCTCGTAACTTTTAGGTCAGGACGGAGATATAGTCCAAAGGGCGTCAGGAGGTGAGCTTCTGAGCTCACTTGCTGCCATAAGCACGAGCTCCAATCGCGAGTGAGCTTGGTGACTCCCCTCCGACCCATCTTCTACCACCAACGTTGTTTACTCCGAAATTTATTTTTGTGATTTTCTAGTATTTATTGGGTGGATAAAATAGGAGTCTCCTTTGGTATATTTTGGCTCCTGTTTTCCAACTATAAGGTAATTTCCTCCTCCGTGTGAATCACGTAATTTAAAGAGAAAATGTACTAGAATGGAGCTATAATGGGAAATATATAACTGAATAAGAGCAAATTTTGATATAAAGTAGTAATGTAAAATATATGTATCATGCTTCCATGTGAGGTCGGTGGTGCCACGAGCACTCACATGACGTGCTTCCATGGTAGGGTGGCAGTGCTACGAGTACTCATGGAAGTTGCTTCCAAGGGAAGGTCGGTGATGCTTCCAAGGGAGGGAAGTGCTCTTGCCATGGGAGGGTGGCGATGCTTCGAGCGCTCAAGGAAGGACACGAGTGCTAACATTAATTTATTTTGCCCAAATTTGGAAATTTATTTATTTTACTTCTAATATTCCTTCCCCACCACTATTACTAACATGTTTGGTAATTGGTTAAATTACAATGGTAAGAACATTAAAGCCCACATTTGCATTGGTGCTGTGCATTTATTTGGGCAACCTGGAATTGTCCAAATGATGTTTTGTTTAACCAAACGGGAGTTGCCCACTTCTTGCAGTTTAAGATTCTTGTATTGACTCCCCATGTGGTGTCTTCTTACCAACGGACCAACAAGGTGATATGGATTCTGGATGCACTCGGTAAAAGAGAGTCGCTCGAGCTATCTTCAATAAGCGTGGCTAGCGGCATGCTAACATATTGAAAAGTGCATAAACGCATTTTGTTTTCACCTTCTAGTTGGTTTATTCATGTCGACGCCATGTGTAGTCCTTGAGTTGTACACATTTACTACTCCTTCTGTTCCATATTACTTGACACTAAAATGGATGTATCTAACACTAAAATAAGTCTTGATACATCCATTCTAGCATAAAGTAATACGAAACGGAGGGATTACTTTGGAAACTATGTAATAAAAGTTTCGAGGCCAGGATCTTGTTCCCCTTTTGATTTTTTTTTCTTAAAATGAGTATATGGATTTTTATTTTTGCAAATAAATGAATATTTGAATCTAAGGCTGTGTTTGGTTCGGATTCCTGGGCCAGATTCACTGCCTGAAAGCCAAAATCCGAACCAAAGGGGTACCACGCTGAGAGAGATTCTGGAAAATCCACAGATTCTGGTAGTGCAAATTGGAAGCGCCCCGGACCCCAGATTTCACTGCGTTCGCATCGAACGAAAACATGTTATTTACCCACCATGCCATTCCGAAGTGGAAACTGGCCGGTTGGATATTTCTTTTCTCCCCCCACCCCAGCGACTGGACCTCCCTCTCCCCATCTGCCGTTCATTCTCGCCCCCGACCCCTAGGGTTCCTCCGCCCCGCCGCCACGGTCCTGGGACTCGCCGGAAACTGGAGCGCCGGCCCGCCGCCGAGCTCCCCACGCGCCTCTCCCCTCCGACGCCCCCTTCCCGTCCCATCCCTCTCGTCCCCGACCGTGCCTCCTCTGTGCCCAGCTCGGCTCGGACCGCCGCATCCCGCCGCCGCCGCAGCAACAGAAGGCGCCGCCGCCGCACCAACAGAAGGCGCCGCCGCGTCGATTGCTAGCGCCACCGACAGGTATTCGTCCCCCTCCTTTCTCTCCTCCCAGCACTCCTCTCTCTCTCTTCTCTCCCACGGCCATGATTTGGGATCACAGATGCTCCCTCTCTCTCTCTTCGAAATGCCACATGTGTTCGTCGGTCCATGGCCAAATCAGGGGAACCAATATGGGATAAGGCTAAAGTCTAAAGTAATATGAACTTAGGGATGATATGTGAGAGATGTAATTCCTGCTCTCAACCATTATATGGATACAATATGGAGTAATATGAACTTAGGCATTGGTGATTCACCATGATTCAAGACTTTATTGGTACTATTATTTTAGTTAGGCATTGTAAAATAATATCAGCAGTTAGATATTGATTCCCTAGTATAGGTAAAATTGCATGAGTAATAGATTGTGTGGTGTTATAATTTTCAGCAACTTGTGATGTTATATTCTGCACCATATTGTCTTATGGTATTGAAGCATAATAGCTGAAGCAATTAAATTTTGTATCTTCAAAGAATGGCTGAGAAGGCTGTATGGGATAAGGCAACCGTCAAGCATTTCTGTGACATTTGTAGAGATGAGGTTCGGGCTGGGCATAGGCCCTTAGGTCATTTTAATAAAGTAGGATGGAAGAACCTTGAAGATAAGTTTGCTGAAAAAACTGGGCAGAAATTAGAGCATTTGCAATTGAAGAACAAATGGGACAATCTGAAACGAAGTTACACATGTTTTATGGAGTTGAAACATGCTGCCACTGGTCTTGGATGGGATGATGCAAGGAAAACAGTGGAGTGTGATGAGGGATGGTGGAAAGAACATCTTGAAGTAAGTGGTCCACTTTTTTACATTAAAGTCATATTATTTTTGTCTTATTGATTTGTTGAAAGTAGCTAATATTGACCATTGCATTTCAGAGGTGCCATGATCCAGCAAATGGAAGAAAATGCAAGCATGTGCAGTTCAAAAAACGTGGACCGGATAACTTGGAGGCCATGGAGATCATGTTTGAGAGTGCCCATGTCAATGGGTCAACCGCTTCCATCCCTGCAGTTTTATCGGACTCTAGCGATGATGAAACGGTTGTTGCTGAAGAGAAAGTTGATGACATTGGAGAGTTGAAGTTGGCCGCTTTGAAGAAAAAAAAAGACAAGAAGCGCAAAGCAGCCAACACTATTGCTGAAGCGAAGGAAGCGAAAAGCCCGTTCTTAAAACAGTTCAAAGGTACTTGTGGCAAGATAGAGTCAGCTGTGGATATAATAGCATCAAATTTTGAAGCTTCATCAACTACTTCTCAAAAGAGCCGTGTTCCAAGCATGGCTGAAGCATTGCAAATGGTGAAAGATTGTGGGGTGGAAGAGGGAACCGATATCATGCATACAGCCACATTTTTGATCATGCAGGCTGAATTTAGAGAAGTTTTCAGCTTGCTGCAAACAAATAATGGAAGGCTTCATTTGCTGCAGAAGGAACATGAAAAGGAGATGAGGAAGATGATGTAGTTTCAATGTGTTGTTGCATTATCTATTTGCTTATGTTTGGAATATTTGGAACAATATTTGCTTGTTGTATGTGAACTTGTTGTCGTGATGAACAATATTACTCTTGAATAATGTATTGCTGTCACATTATTCTTGAATAATGTATTGTTGCCATATTATTCTTGAATAATGTATTGTTGCCATATTATTCTTCAATAATGTGTTGTCATATTTTTCTTCCTGCCATATTATTCTTGAATAATGTTTTTTTGCTGTTTTGTGTAGATGGATGCACACGCCAAAAAAGCACAGGAGGCACTACAACTTCTAGCCGAGTTGTCCCAACAAGCTGCCACGCTTGGTCACTTGGCTAACCTATACACCGAGAGGTATTATGACAAAGGATCTTACAGAGTTGCTCAGCAAACTGGACTTCAGTGGGTCATGGAGTGCTTAGGTCGTCCTAGGTACTTCTATAAGATGTTTAGGATGACCCCGACGGTTTTCTGGGCACTACATGATAAGCTTGTCTCTACCTATGGTTTGAAGTCAACAAACAATGTTTCTTCAGTTGAATCACTTGCCATGTTTCTATGGATTGTTGGAGGCCCTCAAGCATTCGCGCAAGCTGAAAACCGTTTTGTTAGGTCATTGTGGACAGTTCATATGAAGTTTAAGGAAGTGTTGTTGTGTTTGCGGAAATTGGCAAAAGATAACATCAAACCGAGAGATCCTACTTTCAGTACCGATCATGCAAAGGTTAAAGATGATCGATTCTGGCCTCATTTTAAAGGTGCTATTGGTGCTATTGATGGGTCACATATACCAGTTTCGGTGCCTGCTGAGGAGGTAGTTAATCACACATGTCGTCATGGGTACACGTCTCAAAATGTGTTGGCTATATGTGACTTTGACATGAGGTTCACCTTTGTGGTTGCTGGTTGGCCGGGTTCTGCACATGACACCCGAGTCCTTAATCACGCATTAACTGAATTTGCAGATCAATTTCCAGTACCTCCTCAAGGTAAGGCATATTTTGATGTTTGTTAAAATGTTCCATATCACCTATGCCTTATATATTTGGTGCTTGCTTGTTGTATTTTTTTTAGGCAAGTACTATCTTGTGGATTCCGGTTATCCAAACCGAACAGGATATCTTGCTCCTTTCAAAGGGAGTACATACCATCTACCGGAATTCCGTCTTCGTCGTCAACGTGCACCTCAAGGGAAGTTTGAGATATTCAATTTTCTGCATTCATCCCTTCGCAATGTCATAGAGCGTGTATTCGGTGTGTTGAAGCAAAAGTGGCGCATATTGAAAGCTATACCAAGTTTCTCACCTCGTAGACAGAAGCATATCATAATTGCTTGCATGGCACTCCACAATTTTATTCGTGATAGCAAATTGAGTGATGAAGAGTTTGATAAATGTGATGAAGATGAAGACTACATGCCCGAAGCGGCACATGCAACGGCACAACCACAAGGGGATGATGATCTAGAGGAGGAGAACGAGGTTACCATGAACACCATTCGGGATAGGATAGCGAATGCTTTGCTCGTTGCGAGAGCGACATAGGACATGTCGATGGCAAACATCATGTTGTGAACCATATGTCTTTTGTGTAATCCGTATGTCTATTTTGGAGGAATGTTATAACATCACATTCTAAGCTATATATATATATATATATATATATATATATATATATATAGAGCGAGTATTACGAAATGAGAAATTTCCTTCCCAAAAATGGTCATTTGTATGTCTATCAATGTACAAATCATTGTTCTGCGATTAATTAGCATGTACATATTCACTCGGGGCCTCAGGGGCATTACAGATATTTCCTATCGAATCCACAGTTGGCAGTTGTTACAACCAAACAACTTCCAGCTTTCCCACAGTTGTCAGCTCACAGCAGCTTTTCCGCAGCAGATTTCCCATAGCTGATTTTTAGGAATCTACAGCTCAACCAAACACACCCTAAGTGTGCATTTTCTTTCTAAAGGAACAAACTTCCTTTCATGGACTAAGATGCTGTTTCAACGAAATTCTGTTTTGGCACATGGGAGTATACGCTTCTCACACACGGAAAAAAAGCATTTTAAAATGTCAAAAAATTCCGATCAAACTCGACATTCTATGTGGGCGCGCAAAGTTTCACACAAAACTGTCATTTCATGTTGCATGTGTGAAAAGATAAAAAAAATCTCGTTAAAATCTTTTTTTTAGCATCGAATCTTATCTCTTTTGCACGTGACACAAAAGATGTCTGTTTTCTGTGAAACTCCTCCTCTAGCCCATAAGATGTCGAGATGCACGTTTTGCATTTTTTTGTCTAATTTTTAAATACTTAAAATGTAATTTTAAAACTGGGAGCATATGTCCCCGGTGCCAAAACGCCGGCCCGTGTTTTTACTCAGACGAGCCTTGGATTGGCCGGTTACTTTGACCGTTCCAGTCCAAGAGTAGAGGACATTCCATGTGCAGAGAGATTAAGATCATACTACCGGTATAAATGCACCCCACCAGTCCTACTAACCGGCTCTGTGTTTGTGCACCGCCCTCCTCCCAGCCGCAACAGTAGAGTCGTGCGTGTTTCCTAAATGAACGAATCAATGCACACCACCTCCCATGAGCAGTATCAGGATTTTACCGAAAGCGAGCGCAGACGAGAGATCCATGGCCGCTTGCGTAGGCAAAGCTGAGGACCTACGTAGCTACGTAGCTGTGTTGGTATGGTGACCACGCAACGCAAGTGATGATAGGCTCTCTCTCTCAGCGAAGCAAGCATCATGAAACGCGCGCTTCAATGCCTCGGGGCCCGCCGGGCGAGCCAATCACCCGTGCTGGGCCCTACCGGCGACATGACCAAACATAGCACACGCCCTGGCCCACGTACGGCCCGTCCCGCATCTCGGCACCCGCACCCACTACCGCGCGCCCGTCCTCCGGCCCTGTAGCGCGGAGAACCGCCGCTTGCGCGATCGCTCGCTGCCGTTACTGCTTCGGAACCGAGCTGGCGGACGGACGCGTGTCGACCGCGCACTGGCCGCGGCATGATTAGCGGCCACGTAATGGCAGGGGGGAGTGACGTGGCTACTGTTATGGCTAGCTGGCTAGCTATAGCAGCTTGACGACGTCCATCGATCGATCCGTCATAGTGCTAGCTAGCTATGGCAGCTTGACGACGTCCATCGATCATCAGAGATTCAGGATTTCAGGGGATCGAGAGCGGAAAGATACGGGGAGTACGAAACCTGAGCTACTCCTCCTCCGGGGTTATATACTTATATGCTTTTGGTGTTGCTGTCCCCCCCGTCTCCTAGTCCTAGCCATAGCGTGACTAGCTGCCTACCTAAGCATCTGCACTGCACACACACAGAGGGGTGAAAGCCCTGAATGCACACAGTTGCAGGACAGCGAGCGAGCTCGGCTTGGGCCCACGCTGCAGTGGCGCTTTACGACTGTGCTAGTAGTAAAATTTTCACGCGAGCACATGCACGAGCAGAGTCGGTACGTACGTACAGCCGCTGCTCGTTTTTGCCGATTCGGACGCTGTCATGTGGGATCTGACGGTTTTCCTGTGCAAGGCTTTGCGGTAGCTAGTGGTAAAACTCGAATCTTGACCATTGCGAAGCGCAGGTTTTGCACTGGGATGGAATTACATTTCGCCGGCGGTCCCGGTAATGTAGCCGGCACGAACATGACGCAATTTCATTGAAATTTAAGCAATTTTACAAGGAAATTACATTTGAAATTGCAAAGCTAAACAGAAATAGTTAAACTACTAATAATATCTTAATTACATGACATGCAGGTCTTGCGTGTTCTTGAAAAAAAAAATTGATACTAAAACTTGATCTAGGGCTCGCAGAGGGATCAACCGTGTCGTCCTTGTTGCCTCCTCATAGCCCCCCAATTGTTGATTTGACCGCCCTCTCCGATGCTGCCAGGCGCCCCGCTCGGTGATGCGCCTCCTCCGTCTCCCGGCGAGTGGCATTGTTGTGTCTTCTTCCGAGTTTGCAGCGCCGCTAAAACTTACCACTCGTCGGCCATGAACTGACGGGTTGCCTACTCCATCGTCGCAAGAGATATTTCTGTGGCACGCTACAGGATGCAGTCGGTTGTCTACTCAAGGACCACCCACCCTTAGCCGTCGTTCATGTCTCTGTCAAAGGGTGGTGTCGTAAGGGGCAAACATCGCGGCATTCTCTCGGAAGCAAACAACTCATGATCCTCCTCCCCCTCATCCCTCTCGTGGTCCACGTCCTACTCCATCACCTCCCCCTCCTCGTCGTTGTCAGAAGGCTGATTATATGGGTGCGATAGCGGCGGGAAACATGCGTGCACGACAACGGGACAGTGGCCCTGGAGTTTATAGGTTGCATTGTCTTCGGGTTTACAGTGCACTAGAATTTTCAAGCATTGTGTTAACTTTGTGTTGCTTTGGGTTTTCTACCCATCTTATGGTGCATTGATGTCCTGCCTTCGAATAGAGCGTACCTCGCAGCACCTGCTATAGCAATTGTATCTACCAAATAATAGGCGCAACGACCAATGTAACCCCTTAAGGAATTGCTATATGAATGCTTAATGCACCAAAAGCGCCACGACAACACGCGGCCCATGGCACGTCCTACCACCAATGCACCCTGCAAAATATTACGTGAAAATGGCTTGATTTGTTCCTAATGTACTGTATTTTTTATTGTGCTAGGTAGATTTTGCACGGAAAGAAGAAAAAAACGCCCCGCGTGCAATACCTATTTCCGCGCGTGATTCATCTGGGTAGGGGTGTAAGCGGATAGGATAATTTTTTCACCGTTCGATTCCGAAACTGTTTTGAGAAATCCATATCCGATTTGAAGGAATCCGATTCCGAATTATACACTTATGATACAGTATAGGATATAGTACGTAAAATACCCTCGAATATGGATTATCCCAAAATTAAATAGGATTATCCGATGATTTTAAGTGAATAATCTGATTTTCTATCGAAACAATTAACCTAATAGAATAAAATTAGTAGTTAGTGAGTTGTCTAGTTCGTCCGTCTCCGAATCCATAACCGATCATTATCGATCCATTCCGATCCAAATGCGTTAAAAAATTACGTTAAAGAATATGGTAACGGTAAAATCTGATCCGATCCGTGTTGAGTTTCTGTGCCGCGAATGGCATATCCACTGCGGCCCGCGCCATGCTCGTGATGGCGAAGCTCGACCTCCATCGCGAAGGGCGGGCTCGCCTAGCGTCCTTAAAAGAGGAATCCAAATCCTCCAAGAAAATCCAACGAAATTTAGTTGAATCAAAGAAACACTCGCCTCCCTTTCGCCTGTGCGCGTAGGATTCGACCTGTCTGCCGTCACATCATATTTCGCGTGTTCTTTCAATTTCCGCATTCGGAAGAGGTGCCGCTCGCTGGCGCCAGCCTGCCCAGGTGTTTCCACCACCATCCCATCATTATTTTCCCCGCCGCGGCAGCAGCGCATTGGAAACCGTCACGGCAAAGCCATGGATGGAGCGGAGCTAGCCTGCTGCCGCGAAGAACGTACATTGCGCACAGCTAGCCTAGCTCTGCGTCTCGCAGCGTTCAGTACTGTGCGCGCACTGTGTCTACTCTATCACGCTTTGTTTTCTTGCCCCACACAGGTGATGATGAACGGATAGGATAGGAGAAAATTGGAGTTTCCACCGGATTGACTGAGCGAAGGATGAACAGTTCTACGAACTTTTTTGTAATTTTCACCACTTCTATATTTAAGTTTTGCACATTCCATCAGTTCTTCTTTTAATGCACTGTTGAGCTTAGTTAATCAACCTATTTGTATGTATCAATCTCTAGTTAAACATTCTATATTATTCGAGCTCCAATTTGTCAACAAACTTTATCTACAAATTACGAGATACGTTTTTGAAACACTTATAATTGTTGGATCAAATTAGGGTCACTACGACCGATAAACCATCCAGAAAATTCACATAATATCTGAACATGCAATTATTTTTGTATGATTTATTTAGTATGAAATTATTATTTGTTTCGCAAACATAAACATGAAACACATTTTTGAGTATACTTAAACGGATCTGTTGAAGCATATAGAGTGCGCCCGCTAAAGAGAAATATTTCTGATGAATAAATATTTACCTATAGATTTTAAGCATTTTATGAATTTTGTTCATAAATTTGGGGCACTAGACACGAGACGTAGTCACCAGTTTTGATGTCAGCCGAGTTAAGCAATGCACTAACGAAAAACTCATAGACTCCCTCCATTCCAATAAATAAAGCGTCCTCGTTTTGCATGTTTTTATTTAACTGAGAATTACTTCCAATACACAAAAAATATTGGTATAAAATTAGCATCACCAGAAAATGTGTTCTTCAATATGAATCCGACGATACTAATTATAATATGGTTAAGATACTGTTGCTCACATCTTTCGATCAAAGTTTTGTCTTAAAATGTGGGTGCACTTTATTTATGGAAACGGAGGTAGTAGCTGGTCGAAGGTGCAATTTCCTCAACGGATGACGGGCGTCAGGCGAGAGGCCTAGGGTTAGCTAACTACTGTGCGGACACATGCACATTTGCCCCGTCGATACCTACGTACAAATCGTCGTCAGACGCTATAGATAGGGGTAGAGTGGATAGCTGCGAGAGCTAGCCTGCAACGTGATCTTTTGCTTGCTGATCGCAGGCCACATGGGCCAAGATCACAGTTCAAATTTTAGACACAAGGGAGAGAGGAGGATGATTCTCTCTCTGCTGCGCCGAGCGCGCCTGGCCGGACCCGCTTGTTGGCTGGCTCATGCACTGTGCATGCATGGCAGGACCCGCGCGCCGGACTTCACTGTTTGACGCGCCGCACGTGCGCTGCCCGCCCGGACACACACGCCAGAAACGTCCGTCCGCGCGCCCAAGCGACCGGCCGGCCGGCCTCAAGATCGACCGCGACGGCCTCTTCGTCGCCGGTTTCACTCTGCCAGCCGGCGGTGAAATCGGGAAAAATGTTTTGCCCCCGCGGCATCAGTCGCCATATATACTGTACATGCTACTGCTAGCTGCGTGCATGCACAGGTGCACCCAGGTGTACGCTGATCGAGAGATATATGCATGGGAGACGCCGGAATGTTTGCTGCGTACTTTTGATGCATGCATGGGCACGTACACCTCGTGCTTCAATCATTTGCGCTAGCTCAATTATTACCGCGAGGAGGAGAGGCCACCCCCAAACTAATTAACGTGGAGCTAGCCAAGAGTGAAACAAAATGTTCAAATTCGGGGTCATCCGATCGCATCCAATGGAGTATGTCCTATGTATGCAAGTAAATCTCTCTCTCTCTCTATTTTTCTTCTTATTTTAGGGCAACATGGGATTTATTAATTAGGCAACAATGTCCACCCAATCGCGATAATCACCGCCGACAGGCATGGAGGCATTGCGGAGATTCCTCAACGCACCACAAGAACCAAACCCACACCATTGCTCACCTAGCTACCACGCTTTGTTGGCATCTGCACGGGCCGCCTCGAGAACGTCGACGCAGATCTGCGTGTCACCGGCGACGGACTTCTTCGATGATAATAATCAGGGACGGAGCCAGCCCTCAGGCTTGGAGGGGACAGAATCTGATTGGAGGGGGCGAAAATGGCTTAGAACCACTAATATGAGCATGAGTATTAAGAAATTTGTGAAGAAAAACTGATTGTTGGGGGTGGCTAAGCCCCTGCTCGTCCCCCTTCCTCCGTCCCTGATAATAATGCTCAGGACTCCGTGGCTATGAAAGAGGCGCAATGCGGTTATTTTTTACGGCGCTACCGATCTCGACGGCTTGCTCTCGACACGTTTAAAGGGGAAACTAGGTCGTAGGTGACAGCGAGGGCTTCAGGCCTTGCGGCGATTCTTCCCCCACTCGCCAGTGGAGTGTTGTGTTGTGTTGTGTCGGGGTGTGGCATCTCTAGGCTTGTAAACAACTATTTCTATTTATGCTATGAAACACAAAGATTTTGCGTTTTCTCAAAAAAAGAATATCACCAAACATTTAATTGCAAAAGTTCACAAAATTCCACGAAAAAAATATAAAGATGCCTCAATTATCATTTTTCATCGGGCAAGCCATCAATACTACACAACTCAGGTAAATAAAGATTAAAACATCATTGATTCTAGTTTCTTGACCAAATGTCGTGGCGAAGATAGAAGAAGATGCAACCACTTAGTCAAACAAGTTGAAGCCCATGTTCTGCAAATACATCAAAACCTCAAAAGAAAAATCCTCAAAAAGATTTTGCATCATCCAACTATATGATACCTCAACATCAAAAGTCAATACTAAAAGCACATATTTATATATTTTTGTGTCTTATAAACCAAAATCCCCAAAGGTGAGAAAAGCCTAACCAAACAGAGCCGAAAAACACACCACAACTACGCAAGTGAAACGAGTGCTTCCCTGGTACACTGACAAATACACGGACACCGCGATACGATGATGCGTGAACTGGTGGTTTCCATTTGACGTCCTTGATTGGCCTGCCACGATCGTAGAGTCTGGAACGAAACTGTACATACGTAGACAACTACTCTTACTAGTAGTAGTGTACTGCTCTATCGGCAGAGAGAGACCATAGATGGAATCATACTCCAAGCAATCTACGACACTCAGGTCAGTTCAGAGCAACGAGCTGTATCCTTTGCCTTTACCTCTTTTTCTGCCGAGTGATGGATGCATGACCGCTGTACGTACCTGCTTGGTTCCTTGTCCCTTTGAGGAGATTGGCAAATCACCGTCCCGTCCCTTGTACGTACGTAACGTACCCCGTGCCTGCATGAATATCAGGGACTACGTACCGAGCCTAGCTCCACTAGTAGCGACGAAATGACCCAAAATAATCAGAAAGTAAAAAAAATTCACAAAATAAACGTCGACGAAACTATTTTATAAAATAACCCTTCGATTAGCGTCCAACACTTACGCGCTATGTTATGCTATGTAGCGGCTCAGGCTAAGGCTCTACTTGTGCTGCCTACGTGGCGGCTACGGCCCCACGTTGGTTGTGTACCGCCTTGACGTGAGCCGCTATGCTACGTACTGTTGCGCCTCGTGCTAAGGCGCTACACTAGGACTTAGAAATCTTTCGGCCAAAATTTGACAATTTTTTTAATATTTTAAGAAAAAATTGAAAAAATTCTGGTAATTCAATTCCATATATATAAGGAATCTAGGGAAGTTTGAACCAATTTGGGTTGGTGAATTGAGAGAAACATTGATTTCAATGTTCAGTTTTAATTTTAGTCGAAAATTTAAATTTCTAGAAAAAATTGGCAAAACCCATGTAATTCAATTATATATATATATAAGCAATCTCGGAAAGTTTGAACCAATTTGGATGGGTGGCTTGAGAGAAACATTGATTTGAATATTCAGTTTTAAAGTTTAGCCGAAAAAATTGGAAAATTTTCTGTAATTCAAGTCCATATATATAAGCAATATGGGAAAATTTCAATCAACTTGGATGGGTGGATTGAGAGAAACCTCAATTTGAATGTTCAGTTTCAAATTTTGGTCGAACATTTAAAGTTTTCAGAATTTTTGTAATTAATTCCATATGGAAACTTTAAATTGGGGGGGGGGGGGGGGGGGGTTGGCTGAGGCATTTGCTATTGATCTACAAAAGAATAACACTTAAAGAGTAAACCTCTACAAATTTCTATGTCCTTGGAATGGATTGATGTATTGAGCCAAATATTTGGTCTCCTATTAAAGGAACTGGGAATGTCACCGTGTCCCTGTAAAAATGCACCAAGTAGACTAGATTATTTCTTTAGTTAGAGCATCTCCAACAGCATTTGCATAATGGATTTGTAAAAACAGGTGATAGCAAGAGGAGAGAGGAGGTTTACAAAGCCAACCATTTTTTTGCTTTTACAGCCTTTGTATAACTAGATTGCTAAATCATGTGTGTATCACAATGACGTGTGGGGTCCCCTTGTCAGCCACACAATAGGAAAATCATGTGGTGCCCGATTCGACGCCGGGAGGCGGAGCTCGATTCGGCGGCGAGAGGCGGCGGAGCAGAGCTGTGGGCGCGGCGAACGGCGGCGGGAGAAGTGGGCAGGCGGTGGCCGGCATGGCGGAGCTACGGATGCGGCGAACGGCGGCTAGGCGGAGCTGCGGGGCGTGGGTCGCCGCGGTGCTCCGACGCGGGCTAGACGCCACCACGCCGGTTTAGGTTTAGATTTAGGTTATGTTTAAATTGCATTCAAATATCTTGTAAATATAACAAATGTTGAATGATTTTTTGTTTTGTTTTGATTCATTTCTTTATTTTTGTTTTGATTTGGGGTCCCGCTGGGTGCAGCGCCCCCGTTGTGTTGGACATTTGTCGGCACCGCAAAACAGACAAATTTGAATGGTGCCGGACAGATTTTGACGGTGCCGGTGGAGATGCTCTTAGTCAAACAAGTCGAAAACCATGTCCTGCAAATACATGTGCATATAAACTGGAAGAGCCTAAAAAATCCCCAAAAAGATTTTACATCATCGATCTATATAGATACCTCAACATCAAAAGTCAAAGCCAAAATCACATATTTAGGTGCTTCTGTGCCTTTTGAACCAATATTGAAAAAGTTAGAAAAGACCAACGAAACAGGCCCGATACACAAAAGTGAGCAGCTGAAAAACACGCACACAACTACACAGGTGAAACGAGTGATCGTCCGATACACTAACACCGCTTGCTGTTACCAGGTGAGTGTTCGTGAAAGGTAAGAGCATCTCCACCGGGGGGTCGTAATAGGGTCCCTAAAGCTCCATTAGGGTCCCGGATAAAAAAACAGGCCATACCGAGGGTCGCAAAGGCTTTGTCCGGCCCGAAACCTGTCCGACACCGCCAATAGGGCCTCCAAAGTTGGGGGCTGCCTTGGCGATGCCGGACACTGTCCGGCCCGAGCCTCCGACAGATCTGGCCCGCCCATCAGCCACACGAAATGAATGGTGGGAACTTTCCCCCTACATTGCCGCGCCGGCCGCCAAAAATTGGACTTCTTCCCTCCATTCTCACAAACCTCTCCCCTTCTACCTCGCCCCCGCCGCCGCCGCCCACCCATACTCCTTCCTCGTCCCTCCGCCGGCGCGTTCATCGCGTCCAATAGCCGGCGACGATGGCTCCGAAGCCGGCGGGACTGGGTCTGAGAAAGCCCACCCATAGCAAAGCCGCCAAGAAAAAGGGTACGAGGGCCGTGCCGATGAAGCCACCGATGATGAAGGTGGAAGAAGTGGAGCCGCCGATGATCCGCCCACAAGAAGAAGCGGATCGGGCGGCGGCGTCCCGGTTACGAGCTGACCGGCGACAACGGGCGAAATTGAGGATAGCGCAGGGCCTCGCCGTCCAATCTTTAGGCGGCATGAGCCAAGGGAGCTCGTCGTCTCGCCCTCCTCGGGGATCGTCGTCGCCGTCTTCCCCGACCTACTTCAATGATCTATTGTTGCCGGCGTTCCAACAATCGCGCTTCTCCTCTTCGCCGGACGAGGACAACGAAAGCCGAGGCATCGACCTCAACCAGGGCGCCCACTTCTGCGACTCGCCTGTGCTTCGTCGAACTGCAGGTGCCGCAGCCGTAGCACCGACGCAGCTGTTCACCGATGAAGATACCGACGCCGCGTACGTGTTCAACGGAATGGCGAGTGGCGAGGTACGCTTCGAAATGTGCATTTATAGATGTTGCCGGTAGTTTGAATTGTGCATTTATTGATGTCGCCGGTAGTTTGAATTGTGCATTTCATAATATTCAAAAACTAGGACGCAATGAACGATATGATCCATGGCCCGACCCCTCTAGTCGACCTCAACCAGGACGATTACGAACAGGGCGGCGAGGTGGGGAGGAGGAGGAGTGCGGAGAGGGGGAGGAGGAGAGCCAGTTTGTGCACGATGTTGAAACCGGCGACGATATCAAGCTGGCGAAGGGCAATAGAGGCAAGACATGGAGAGTAAAGGAGGACGAGGCTTTGTGTGTGGCATGGATGGGTGTAAACCAGGACGCCATCATCAGCGCCGGACAAAATAGCAATTCCTATTGGACCCACATTCACAAGGACTTCCTCGAGAGGACGAAGTACCCGCCACTCAATGTGCCTCCGGTTCGCAATCGGAATGTTATAGAGAAGCGGTGGGGGTCCATCCGAGAGGGTGTCAACCGGTTCCATGGGGTTTTTGATCAAGTGAAGGCAAGAAACGAGAGCGGCCACAACCAAGTCGATGTGGTAAAAGATGATACATCAAAAACTCCCTTCTTTTTTGGCATGCACCAAAGTTTAAATTGTTCGACTAGCATGTCTCTTTTAATCTAGTTGAATGAAGCTATCACGATGCATCAAGAGTTGTACAAAAATAAGCCATTCAAATTCATGCATTGTTGGCAGTTGCTTCAAGATTGTCAAAAATGGGCTATAATGCGTACGTCCATTGGCAAAGGTGTCCTCGACGAAACCCAGATGCCGGGGTCCGGGCCAACCCCTCGGCCAATTGGGAACAAGAAGGCAAAGACGGCGGCACACAAGGCCGGTGCATCTACCGCCCTACACGAGAAAATTGCCACGTTCATAGCCAAATCCACCATTCTCAAAGAGAAGATGCACGAAGACAACAACCAAAGGTGGAATATGTACTACACCGTACAAGGCCACAAGATGAAGGAGATGCAAGAAATAAGGGGGGTGAAAGAGATGAAGGTGAAGGAGATGCAAGAAGCCCGGGAGCTCAAGATCATGGCCACGGACACGTCAAACATGTCGGCGGATCGCCAAGAGTACTTTGCTCAGGAGGTGGTGCGCATCATAAATGTGAGGAAACAAATGGCCGAGGACGTCGACACCCAGGAGGGATGATTTGGTCGCCGTGCCGAGGTTTATTCATATTTTGTTGGCCGTGCCTGTGTTGGCCGGTGAGAAACTGCCTGGCCGTGTCTGTGTTGGCCAGCCGATGCAACTACCTGGCCGTGCCTGTGTTGGCCGGCCGGTGAAACTACATGACCTGTGTTGGCCGAGTGGCAATTGTATATTTTGGGTTGATGGTTATTTGTGTTTGGAGATTCCTTTAGGGGGTGCCGGTGGGGAAGGGGAAAAAAAATACCGGACATGTGTCTAACACCACGCAATTGGGCCTCAAAACGGATGGTGCCGGACACAATTTAGACACCCCATGCTCTAACGTATAGGATGAGATGATGCGTAAACTGGTGGTTTCCATTTGACGTGCTGACGATATGCCTGCCTCGACCGTAGAGTTTGGAAGGAACGAGTACTCCGTAGAGAACTACCACTACAAGTAGTAGTAGTAGGAGCACAGCTCTATCGGCAGAGAGAGACCATAGACGGAAGAATCATGTATACTCCAAGCAATCTACGACACTCGGGTCAGTTCAGAGCAACAAGCTGCTGCTGCTGCTGCTGCATCCTTGCCTTTACTACTACCTCTTTTTCCTGGCGAGTGATGGATGCATGACCATTGTACTGTACGTATCTGCTTGGTTGGTTCCTTCCCCCTTTTAAGGAGATTGGCAAATAGCCGTCCCGTCCCTTGTACGTACCCCGTAGCATGCATGCATGTCAGGCTCCACTCCACTAGCAGTAGCATTCAAAAGCACCAAGCTCGCCAGCCTCCATGAAATGAAAGTCTGCACCCTCTCTCAGCTCAGACCAGATGATGCGTGGTACAGGCACTGCGCGGGGTGGCAGCACCTGATTGACGTGTAGCGCGGCACCGGAGGAACGTACGTAGGTAACGTGAAGTACAAGCACAAGATCTGCTGCTGCATACTTCCTTCCTTTCTTACGCTTGCCTCATCATCTCCTTGTCATACAGCTGATCGATTTGACAACCGCTCTGCGCCACCGGCGTTTGTTGTGGATGGGTTTCGGCCCGGTGCATATATGCGAGGAAAAAAATCATTTTAAACCCTGAACTCGGCGTGATTTGGTGAAATGAAACCTAAACTCCAATTCATGTCGTTTGTACTCTGAGCGCAAACTTTGGCGGCGGCGCTTTGTGAAGAGGAAGGTGGATGGGGAGAAACGGAGATTGAGAGAAAGGGGTGACGGGGCTGGCTCGGGTGGAGGTGGAGGAGCCGAGGAGGAGACCGCGATGCTGCGTGAGGCTTTTGGGGGAGGCGCAGGACACCGTGACGGTGCTGCGGGGTGAGGTGGAGGAGGAGCGCCTCGATGTCGCACATGCTCCACCCCCCGCAATGCCTGCCAGTAGCTCCACATACGAACACATTAATTGGAGAAGAAGATGAATATGACATGTGTGTCCCACTTGCCACTGAGAGTAACCTGTAACCCTGACCGAGATTCCTTTTTTCCCGATACGCCAAACGACAGGAATTAGCAAGTTTAAGAAACAAACTGACAGGAATTTGAAGTTCAGATTTCATTTCACCGAACCTCGAAGAGCGCAGGTTTGAAAATGGACTTTTCCCTATGTGCAACGCCGACACCAACGCGCGAGCAGGGCGGAGGCCCATGCAATGCAAGACACGGAACACATGACACTATGCCAGCACTGTGCGTGACGTGAACACATTTGCATCGGTGATGACCGGCCATGCGTGCACGCACGATACGTGCTGTCGGCGCATTGAAACTTTGGCTTGTCCCAGTGGCTCAACGCACGCATGGACGGACGGTGCCGATGGATCTGCATGCATATGGCGAGACACGACGTCCGAGAACTGGAGCCGGTTCAGTTAATGCATCCATCCATCCATCTGCATGGATGTATCCGCCGGTCTCTTGACCTCGGCCGGCACAGGGCGACGCTGTAGCAACAGCGACCGACGGAGTGATGGCCCTGACTCGGCTGACTCGGCGCATTTTGGTCGTCTCGCTAGCGCACCCGTACGTCATGGGCTCACATACCGCCCCGCGCTACTACGTGCATGTGACGGTTCATAATTTGCACGAACGAACATCGCAGCATCTCCACTGAAGTGTGGAAAGATGCGTGTCTATTTGCTTATATAGACATCCGTCTAAATATGGAGGTTGTGACAGAGGGGTGATGTTTTGGGTCCCGACCTCACTTGCTTCTCACAGAATACAAAAATCGAAAAAGAAAATAAAATGTTTTCAAAATTTCTAAAAAAATAGTGACAAACATAGACTTGTTTTCAAAATACTTGCCAAGTTTCTTGATGAATTGACAACTCTGTGAAAAAAATCAGTGCTCTATTTTTTTCGAAATCGTATTTAATTTGATCACTGATTTTTTCGCACATCGCACCATATATGTCAATTTTATGACGAAACATGGTATATACTACCTTCGTTCTGCAAAAGAAGACGTATAAATTTTGTCAAAAGTCAAGCAACGTGAAGTTTGACCAAACGTTCAGCAAAAACTATCGACCTTCACAATGTCAAATCGGTCTTAAAGAAACATCATTAAATATACTTGGTCAAACTTTACTTTGTTTGAATTTAGAAACAACATATACGTCTTGATTTCAGGAACGGAGGTAGTATTTAGGAAACATGTACATGTTCATCACAAAAAAATTCTTCTATTTATTTATTCGTGCAAAAGAGTATATGAGCTTGGGTGTCAATGTAAATTTCTCAATCGTGACCCCATTTTTCTCACCGTTTGGTTTTGGACAATGTGGCTGAAGTGTTAATATATACGGAGGATGTGGCTTCGATTTGGAGGGCTGTGAAAATTTAGACAATCCTTTCCACACGCCTTTGGACGACGTTTTTCTATATCCATACCAGCGCGAGTATGACAACTAGTACCGCTACTCTTTTATGTAATAGTATTTTTAGTTCTCAACTTCTTATATGGGTGTATATATATATAGGATGTTTGGATAAACTAGTTTTTTTTTAATAACAGTTTGGATAAACTAGTAAGTACGTACTGGCTAGTGTGGCCAACAGGGTTGGGCGCTGGCGGGCCGGCATGGGCGGTGCATGGCTTTTCTCTAGCAATTTGGTCGCTGATACGATGGATCAGGCCGTGTGCTATGACGATCCTATTATGCCCTCGCGTAGGGTTTGGTGTGTGATGAAACTGGACATGCGTGCTGTACCCAAAGCTAAGCATTTCTTTCCATGCACGCTCTAGTGTTTGGTGCAAAGGATCTAGCGACTGACGCGGCATCTAGATTATAAAGGGCCGCCCAATAATAGGCGAGCGTTCCGCCGCTTCCCAGTGTCGGAGCCGGGGGTTGATATGATGCGACTGTCCCGGAAATGAAAGTACAAGAAAGCGCTACTATGTTTAAAAAAAAAGTGAACTGAACATATTCACAAGAGCATCTCGAAACACCCCCGAACGGTCCAATAGGGGTTTAGACAGGAATTTTGGCCCATCGACCTGGGCCGCCCGGAAAAAAAATGTCCGGAACCCTTGTCTCCGTCCCCAACTTTAATTCAGGGTCTGCTCAGGGACGTCGGACAAACCCTCCCGACAAGTGGGCGCTACATGCCAGCTACTCGGTGGTGAGATATACACTGTTGGGTGCCAAATGCTCCCCTTCCCTTCCACTTTGCCGCATGCCGATCGTCAAAAACTCAAGTAGCCATCGTCGAACAGGTGCCCAAGGCACATGGTGGTGCCACCCACAACATGTTCGACGAAATGCCCGACGCCGACGAGGTGCGTATCCATAATTTTTTTTTGGCTGGCAACGTCCATGTGAGAACTGAATGATCTCGACAACGTGAATATGTGCATTGAATGATGTCAGCAACATGGATGTGTGCATTAAATGATTCCACCGAATGAAGCCGACAATGTGTTTATGTTTGTGTAGACTGATGCTGACAACGCCATGGTTGGGCGTGGTGGTTTCTACTGCCATGGCGGCGAAGACAAGGCTACAAAAGAGTAAGAAGAGGTCCACGATGTTGGAACCAACAAGAAAATCAATACGAGGAATGAGAGTGGCAATACATCCTACGACCAAGTAAGATGCTAAAAACTCCTATCTGTTTGACATTCTCATACAATTCCTATCTATTGGGCATTTTCATACAAATCTTGTTGCAAGATACTCTAGCATTCTACAAAAGTATATACAAGAAGACCTTCCATTTGATGTTCTAGAAACGCTGAAAAAGTGACACCTTTCTATGGAGAGTGATTTTTTGGCCCCTCCCCACGTGTCAACTGGCATGTTGCGGAGAGTACTCTTACCCGAAGGTGAACCATGGCGCGTCACTTGGCATGTTGTGGGATGATCTATATGAATCCGTGACACATTGAAAACGTTGTGAAGTATCGCAACAAGTGCCACACCCTACGACGAAGGCACCCTATGGAATTATTGAAAAATGACCAGTGTTACAGCGTATCCCTTTCAAGATCTATATAAATTCTTAATGCGACAAAGCCACCATGACGTGATCGCAGATCTTGTTCTTTTATATTACAAAGTTTCAGATATTGTGCTTTTTTTCGTTATACTACAACTGCCTTCCTTTTTATCTATTGTTTTTTAGTCATGGTGCCTTTTTTAATTTGTAGGTAAAAATTAGAACACTAAAAAGAAAAAGTAAGGAGAAAATAGATTGGCGCGCCCAGCCGTGAAAATCCCGCGGTGTTCCTACATCATTCCTTGTAGATCCCCGCACGCTGGTGGGCATCCCTTGATATCATAGTACTACCTCCGTCCCTAATTATGGCATCCCTTGATATCATAGTACTACCTCCATCCCTAATTATAATACGTAGCATATAAAAATTTATTGTAATTAAGGACAGAGGAAGTAGCATATTTTTCTATAGAATTGGTCAATTATAGAGAAATTCGGCTAAATATATATATGAACACCCACCACCTTAGTTTAGTTTCACTAGTTATAAATCTATTTTCATATTTGATATTGTAAATATTAGCATATTTTTCTATAGACAATTCATATTGTTTGGTGAGGATATTCATTTCTGGTTGCACAACATATGACCGAACTTGCAAGAGATGTTAGTTTTTTTTTTGAGAATCCTACCTGCACTTTACTCATTCAGCTGAGAAGTTTACAGGGATATATAAATTCGTCTGCGGCGTAGACAGCCAAACCGCCCTACCAACATCTGAATATGTGGCATAACGAGCCAGCATATGATCCTCACCATTTGAGTCTCTTCATAACAGAAGATAGTTTCTTCAAACTTGTTTGCCCACTCTTTGCATTCTGTAGTAATACTACCAAAGCGATCCTTTGTCCTTTGCTTGGTGCTGAAGATTTTGCGCTACTCCAGAGCAATCAGACCCAATCTTTAAACGACGCAGGTTTAGATCACTAGCTAGAGCTACCGCCTCCCCTCCCTACAGGCCATACATTCCAGAGATGCTACATCTTTTTTTATTAAAAGGAACGCAAAGTATTCCATTAACTTAAACGAGCTGGGCAAGCGCCAACAACCATGGCTCTTACCTATACTGGGAAAGGGTCTAGCCAAACCTGGTAGCTTCCCTGTTCCATATACCCACGCCAAATGCTGCTAAGCAATGTGCTGATACATTACAAGTTCGTGCGCAAACTTCTATCTTACAAAGGAATTCTGAATAAAAGATTTCACCAGAGATGCTACATCTGATAAACCATCAATGGTGACGGAAGAACTTCCAAGGAAAATACCAGCTGCATCTCTTGCACTAGTAGAAAAGAGGGCAACGGTGCGCCCCTATTAGTACCGGTTGTACAAAAACCGGGACTAAAGGGGTATTAGCACCGGTTGTATATCTGTGCCAGCTAGCCCAACCCTTTAGTACCGGTTGGTATTAACAACCGGTACTACAGAGCAGCACAACCGGTACTAAAGGGTTGGAGGCCCCGCGGCACATGCGGCCGCTGTTGGTGGCCCCACAGCAAGCCCTTTAGTACCGGTTGTGATTACCAACCGGTACTAAAGACTACTCTACTCTTTAGTAGTCTTTAGTACCGGTTGGTAACAACAACCGGTACTAAAGGTTCTGCCTATATTATGCTTCTTCCACCCCGAGCCAGCTCCATTTGAAGCAACTCGACCCAACTCCATTTTTCCTCTCTCCCAAGCTCTAGTTCACCCCATTTTTCTCCAACATTTGTCAAGATTTGTGGCACCCTATACAAGGGTTAGCAACTTCTTCATCTTCTCTTCCGGCATTTCAAGTTTAGCTCATTTTCTTGCAAGTTTAGCTAGGTTGATTTTTGTAGTGCTTGCAAGGTGTTTGATGAAATGCCTAAGTTAGTGATTTCATTTATTTTATATGCATTTTAAGCTCAAATTAAAGTATAATTTGTGGTTTCATATAGTGTCGTCCCGTCCCCTTCCTCACCGCCGTCGATCGCCCGCGCCGCTCCGTCACCGACACCACCTCGGTGAGCCTCTTTTTTTATCTTTTATTTTAAAAAATGTTAGTTATATGATTTAAATGCATAATTATTTCTTGTATAATTTTCTTATGTTTTTTTAATGTATAGTGTCATGGTTTTGATATCCGTCCCCGTCGGCCCTCGTCCGGTCTATGATTCAGATGTGGTATATTTTTATAACTATTTATTTTGTTTCGTGGTTATAACAATCATGCCGACCAACTTGTCATAGATATATTTTTATTTAGGAGGTAGTTGAACC
>QRDG01000949.1:42901-198921 GCA_012064385.1 Puccinellia tenuiflora | reverse complement strand
GAAACGAGTGGTCGAAGTTGGAGCGCATTTAGAGGATTCACAAAAATTGTTTACCCAAATTGTGAAGATGACAGAAAAAGCTGGGTACCACCCTGGAATTGCTGCAGTGGAAGGCAAAGAATGGAATATCTGACAAGGCATTTCAAGAGTTGCTACAAATATTTAAGAAGAGTCTTCCAAGGAATAATGAATTGCCCCACAATACATACGAAGCAAAGAAGATTGTCTGCCCTCTTGGATTAGAGGTGGAGAAGATACATGCATGCATCAATGACTGCATCCTCTACCACGGTGAGAAGTACGGAAATTTGAATGCATGCCCGATATGCGGTTCATTGCGGTATAAGATCGGGCGAGAGGACCCCGGTGATGTTGAGGGCGAGCCGAGCCCCAGGAAGAGGGTTCCCGCGAAGGTGATGTCTTATGCTCCTATAATACCACGGTTGAAACGTTTGTTCCGAAACAAAGAGTGTGCCAAGTTGTTGCGATGGCACAAAGAAGACCATAAGGAAGATGAGATGCTGAGACACCCCGCTGATGGGTCTCAGTGAAGAAACATCGACAGTGCGTTTGGGGATTTTGCAGCTGACGCAAGGAACTTAATGTTTGGTCTAAGTACAGATGGCTTGAATCCGTTTGGGGAGCAGAGCAGCAGTCATAGCACCTGGCACGTGACTCTATGTATCTATAACCTTCCTCCTTGGTTTTGCATGAAGCAAAAGTATATTATGATGCCAGTGCTTATCCAAGGCCCGAAGCAACCGGCAACGACATTGATGTGTATTTGAGGCCATTAGTTGACGAACTTTTAAGGTTGTGGTCGGACGAAGGCGTACGTGCGTGGGATGAGTACAAACAGCAGGAATTTGGCCTACAAGCGTTGTTGTTTGTAACCATCAATGATTGGCCTGCTCTTAGTAACATTTCAGGACAGTCGAACAAGGGATACAATGCATGCACACACTGTTTAGATAAGACTGACAGTATATATTTAGGTAACAAGAATGTGTACTTGGGGCATCGTCGATTTCTTCCAAACAGGCATCACGTAAGAAACAGAGTCAAGCATTTCAAGGTGAGGCAGATAACCGGACGAAGCCTACACGCCCTGATGGTGATGTTATATATGGCATGGTCAAGGATTTAGGAATAATCTTTGGAAAGGGTCCTGTCAGTCTATCTATTCCGAAAGACGCAAACAAGCACGTACCCTTGTGGAAAAGAAATCTATATTTTGGGATTTACCCTATTGGAAGATCCTAGAGGTTCGCTCTGCAATCAACGTGATGCACGTGACGAAAAATCTTTGCGTGAACCTGCTAAACTTCTTAGGCATGTATGGAAGACGAAAGATACAGCGGATGCATGGCAGGACCAGCAACGTACGCACGAAAGAGACAACCTAAATCCAGAGAAGTATCAAGGTACTGCCAGCTACGCTCTTACCAAAGAAGAGAAGGAGATCTTTTTTCAAGTCCTGAGCAGTATCAAGGTCCCGTCAGGCTACTCGTCGAATATAAAGGGAATAATAAACATGGCAGAGAAAAAGTTCCAAAACCTAAAGTCTCATGACTGCACGTGATTATGACACAATTACTTCCGGTTGCATTGAGGGGGCTTCTACCGGAAAACATTCGAGTACCCATTGTGAAGCTATGTGCATTCCTCAATGCAATTTCTTAGAAGGTAATCGATCAGCAACTCTACCAAGTTTACAGAAGGGTGTGGTCCAATGTCTTGTCAGCTTCGAGTTGGTGTTTCCACCGTCCTTCTTCAATATTATGACCATGGTTTTAAAATTCAGTGAGATTTCATCGAAATTCACTGAATTTCAGTGATTCAGTAGACCCTGAAATAATTGCCTTTCGGTCAAAATATTTCAGCACTTTCAGTACTACACAGGAATTCAAAAAATATTTGAAATATTTTAAACTATTTTGAATATTTAAATGAATTTTGGAGAAAATTTCAGTCATTTAGCCGAACGTAAACTGAAATGACTGAATTCAGTGAATTCAGTGATTTCGGTAGTGGCCGAAATTTTTCTGAAACTGAAATTTAGAACCATGATTATGACGCACCTCATAGTTCACCTAGTCGAAGAGATTTCCATTCTCGGTCCTGTATTTTTACACAACATGTTCCCCTTTGAGAGGTTCATGGGAGTCTTAAAGAAATACGTTCATAACCATGCTAGGCCAGAAACAAGCATGTCCAAGGGCTATGGAACAGAGAAGGTCATTGAGTTTTGTGTTGACTTTATTCCTGATCTTAAGCTGATCGGTGTTTCTCAATCGCGCCTTGAGGGGAGACTGCGTAGAAAAGGCACGCTAGGAAAGAAAGCAACAAGAAGTATGGACGGGCATTCTTTCACTCAAGCACCACTACACAGTTCTACAAAATTACAGATTGGTGGCTCCGTATATCGTGAAAACACATGGATATTTTACGCTTCGAATACCCGGAGCAGACTAAGTTCTGGATTAAAGGAAAGCACGTGGAAACTTTCGACAGTTGGTTGCGTACACATCTCATTAATAACACCACTGTTGGAGATGAGCTATACTTGTTGGCCAAGTCATCATCTTCGACTATGTTGACTTTCCGAGGGTACGAGATAAATGAGAATACATTTTACACGGAAACCCAAGACAAAAAGAGCACTAACCAAAATAGTGCTGTCCGCTTTGATGCAACAACGACGATGGGACAAAGGACACATATTATGGTTGCATACAGCAGATATGGGAACTTGACTATGGACCTTCTTTTAAGATCCCTTTGTTTTAGCGCAAATGGGTCAACCTGTCAGGCGGGGTAGAGATGGACCGGCGGTACGGAATGACTACAGTGGATCTCAACAATCTTGGGTACCACACCGAGCCATTCGTCCTAGCCAATGATGTGGCTCAGGTTTTCTATGTGAAGGACATGTCTTCCAGACCGAAAAAAAGAAAAGATAAAAAAGCCGATACATCATACGATCAGCCAAAGTGCCACATAGTTCTTTCAGGGAAAAGAAACATCGTGGGACTGGAGGACAAGTCAGACATGTCAGAAGATTACATAAGTTTAATGAAATTCCGCCCTTCAAAGTGAAAAACTAACCCAAGCATCGTGTTAAATGATGAAGATTGTTCATGGCTACGGCTCAATCAGAAGAAAGGGACACACACGAAGAAAAAAGTGAACACTAGATAGGGATGTTGTTGGTGATGTGTAATAATTAATGTATTAAACCTTTTATCAAATGCACACGGTTTCCCCGTCATACAGCCCAACGGTGGCTCGTGAGTGCCTGCATATCAAATGCACCGTTGGGCTGTATGACGGGAATCCGAATGATTTGTATTCGGTCGATGAACTGAAGTATTCTGTAGATAGAATAAAACACACGGTTTCCCCTGCATACAGCCCAACAGTGGCTCGTGAGTGCCCGCATATCAAATGCACCGTTGCACGTATGCAGGGAATCCGAATGCTTTGTATATCAAATGAACTACATTGAGTGTCGAACATGTTCGAGAGGGGGGTTTATATAGGGTCATGTGGCTGATCCAACACTGGTTTTGCCCTCAAAAGAAACACATACCCCTGGTCGAACAGCTCACAAGTTCTTGAAAGAAACACACCCCTGATCCGACGGCTCACAAGCGCTTGAAAGAAAACATGATCCGTGTGCTTCTTTACTCCCGGTTGGTGTTACCAACCGGGACTAAAGGCAGGCTTTGCGGTCACGACTCGTGTCAGTCACATGTCCTCCCCTATCGATGTCCTGGCCATGTGTGTCCTCCCCCAGCGCTGGGGAGGACAGCGATGGGGAGGACACGAGTCCCCCCTACGTATTAATGTATTAAACCGTTTATCAAATATACACAGTTTCAATTTTGTTTCAATTTTTGATGATATGGATTTAAATCTATATCAAATTTACTTAAATCATCATTTGAATTTGAATATATTCAACATAGTCAAATTTGAAAATAACCAGTAGCAATAGATTCTACATGTCCAGGGCTTAAGTTTGATATAAAGTTTGTCAAATTTGGACAATTGAATCAATAGATATAAAACAAATCATAAAAAGATATGATTTTCATAAATATTGAAACAATTAAACTAAGTATAAAAGAAAAATAAACTAGAGCAGAAAAAATTCATATGAAAAGCATTTTTAGAAATTCAAATTTACTCAAATTATCCATTTGAAATTTGAATACATTCAACATAGTCAAATTTGAAAATCAACATGCATTTTGTTTCAATTTTTTGATGATATGGATTTAAATCTATGTCAAATTTACTCAAATTATCCATTTGAATTTGAATACATTCAACATAGTCAAATTTGAAACTAACCAGTAGCTAAAGATTCTACATGTCCATGGATTAAGTTTGATATAAAGTTTGTCAAATTTGGACAATTAAATCAATAGAATAAAGAAATCAAGAAAAAGAACAAAGAAAAAAGAAATTCCAAAAAAAAGACCTTTAGTACCGGTTGCATTAACCACCGGTACAAAAGGGTTGTTTCGCGAGCGGGAATTTAAGCGGCTGAAAAAAGACCCTTAGTACCGGTTGCATGCTTTGTACCAGTTGGTGGCTGCAACCGGTACTAAAGGCCATTCGTATATATTGGCGCAGCCGTTTCTTCTTCCCCACTTAGCCTCCAGAATCGCGCACGTCTCCTCCACTGCGGCCCTGCTCCGGCAAACCGCTGCCGAAATTTCCGGCCTCCGCCGCGCCCCCCGCCGTCGCGCGCTCCTGCTCCGACGGCCGTTGCGCACCCTGCTCGGCCCTCCCGTGGCGCACCCCCGCCCTCTGCCGCACCCCCGCGCCATCGCACCTCTCCCGTCGCCGGCCTGCTCCGCCGCGCCCACCCCCTCCCTCTCCACGGCCAGGTGAACCCGCGCCCACGCCCTCCTCTCCATAGAGCCGTAGTCCGCCATGGTCGTTCGATCACTCTGACTCGAGCGATTCGTGCTCAACACAGAGCCGTACCACTATTGCTGACGTCAACATGACATCAGCATTTTAAAATAGTTATTTAAAATTGTTGTTTAAACATTTTAGATGAAATATATTAGGAATTTATATTTGTTTAAAATTGTATCAATTGTTAGTCAGAAAAAATTATAGTTGTAGTACATGTAAAAATTAGGAATATTTAGTACTTTGTGGTTTTGCAATATTTTTGTGTAGTTTCAAAGATCATTTAGATCATTTTGTTTGAAGTTTGAAGTTATTATTTTTGGATAGAAAAATTTAGGTAATTTAGATAGCAAATTTAGATCATTTAGATAGCACAATTTAGGTAGTGTTAATATTTAGTAGAAAAAATTGTTAGTAGAAAAATTGTTAGTAGAAAATAGTTAGTAGAAAAAATTGTTAGTAGAAAAATTTGTATGCATATTTTTGATTTGTATGCATATTTTGAAGTTACAAATTAGTTGATGTAAATTAGTTGCTGCCTATTTTGTTTGATTATTCAAAATGACACTTTGCAAGATTTTCCCAAGATTTATAGAAACACTTTGCTAAGTTAGAAATATTCCTAAGTTTGAAATATTGCTAAGTTAGAAATTTTAGTAGCAAAGTTTGAAATTATTTTAGGTTATTATTAGTGTAGCAATTTTGTTAGAAATATTGCTAAGTCATTTAGATAACATAGTAAAGTTTGAAATATTGCTAAGTTTGAAATATTGCTAAAGTTTGAAAATTATTTTAGTAGTGCATAAGAAAATTTAGCAAAGTTTGAAAATTTATCAAAGCAATGTTATTTTTTAGTTGCAATGAATTTAAAGTGTTTGCTATGAATTAAAAGTTTGCAGTGACATTGAGCTATGGAGGACGACGCCCCCATCACCCGAGACGACGCCCCCTTCATCCGAGACGAGGAGAATGAAGACCGGATGCAAGCAATTATATATGATAGGGCTATAGGACCCAATTCTGGTGGATAAGATTTCGGCAAAGAAGACGACGAAGATTCAGCACGAAATGTCTGAACGACTCCGGTGAGGGACTTGAGTTAGAAAATTTCAGAGACGACAACGACGATGACGAAGTGCCGTTAGAAAACTCCATAGAAAACTCTGGCGAGGTATATATTAGTCTTGTTGATCACTAGCTAGACGCATTAATTGATTTATATTGCACTTATTGACGAAACATTTTTCTTTTAGCCCTATGGATCTACATCAATCCCTAAATGAGGCCCGAACCAAGGGGTAAAGCTGCCGGATGGTGCAAAGTTGTCGATCGACGAAGTTAGTATAAAAGGCAAACCGCAGAAACCCGAAGGAATCTACACTGAATATGTAGCTCAATGCAGTGTTCTTGTTAGGGACATGGTCCCGATCACCGTTGCAGAATGGAATCAGCCGAAGAAAGCCAACATTGGCGCAAAATATCTCGAGCAAATAATTAAAGATACCCTTTGGGACTCGATATTGGCTTCTTTCACCCTACCGGCAGATCTCCCACAGAAGGGGAAGGATAAAGTCAAGGAATGGACTCTTAGCAAGATGCCCAGCAATTCAACAACTGGAAGAATGGATTGTGGAGAAAATATGGGAAAAACCTCCAAATTTCACCAGACATCTAGAGAAGCTAAAAGATGACTGGCCTGAATTTGTGGCGTATAAGAAATCGGCCGTCGCTGTGGCCCAATCGACCCAAAATAAGTTGAATGCTAAGAAGAAGAAATATCACCATCATTTGGGCTCAGGTGGCTACAAGACTGCCCTGCCTAAGTGGGAAGCCTATGAAAATGAGCTGCGTCAAAGAGGGATCACTCCACAGACAGATGACTGGCCCGACAGGTCCAAGTTCTGGTTGTTTGCGCATGGGGCAGTTTTGGACCTAGACACAGGGCTGATTGTTGCACAGGGAAAATGGAAGAAAAGAATTACAAGAGTCGTAAAAAAACTAGTTGACGCAATAGGACTAGTCCGACAGGGAAAATATGTTCCCGATAGAGAGGACGACGAGCTTTCACTCGCCCTCCGGAATAAAGAACACTGGGGACGATGTCGAGGCAGAGGAGGCGGGGTTGGTTTTCTTGAAGGGTTTTCGGAGGACACTGCAACTTATAGAAAACATTGCAGAAGTAAGAAGAGGGAGGCGGAGAGGTTTACTGCATTAGAACGCCAGATGCATGATGTGAAGGAGCAACTGGCCTTAATTACCCAGCAAAGGGAAACTCAGCTGCGAGTAGAAGATCATGTTGTCGATGTCTGCCCATCTCAGCGGAAATGCAGCGTGGGTTCCATGCAGCTACAAGATCCTGCAGTTGATGAACCTATGGATGAACCGTCAGCGGCGCGCTACCCCGTGGATGATATCACGGAGAAGACAAATTGTGAGTTACATGCGTCAATGAATAAACTTAGTTTTCCGGTGGCGAATGGCTATGCTTTACCACATCAACTTGGAGCAACCTTCCATTTTGGTGAGATTCCAGCTGGATTTGCTCGTGTCGGGGTCACGAAAGTTTTGTCGGGATTCAACTCAATGCATCTTGACATTCCTGGAGCTGAAGGCGAGAAGACATTGGGAGAAGTCGAGCTTGGTATCGTTCTATGGAAGAAGAAATACATCAAGTTTCTAGACTCGGCGCCAAGGCCACTGATTCCTCCGGTTAGAAATTCACCATAGCAAAGTCCACCCTCTTCCCCCGACGATTGGGAGCCCACTGCGAGTCCATCGCCCGTGCTGTCCCGTCAGCCGACTGCTGCGCCCACTAGTAATTTGACAAAGCGGAAGCTGTTCACGTCATCCCCTGTCAAGAAACGTGCAAGAAAACCCAAGGAAGTCAAGGCTCCTGAGAAGTTAGCTGGCGAGATGACTATGGAGGAATTAGAACTGAGCACACAAGGCAAGACTAAAGCCTTTTTTGAACAGAAAAAAGGAAAGACTGGAGGCAAGACTTGACCCCATAAAGGAACTTCTGAAGACTATACCAACTGAGGTAAAAGATCGCACCGTGACAACCTATATGACCCTCCACCGCCGCCCCTTTTAGACTATGAGCGAGGTATTAACAAGGTACTTTCCTCACAGATGGAGAAAGATAAAGCGTGCGGGAAAAGAGTTGCCCAGCTCGGAGAACAAGAAGCACAATCGATCGCCCCGCTCATTGTGCCTTCCAAAGCTCGGGAAATCGAGCATGGAGAAGTTGTCATTGGCGACACAGGTTACCCAATAGCGCAGATAACAATTCAATATAAATTTGAACTCGGGCTGCCTCTGGTCAAAAATCCGAGTGCTCTAACAACAAAGTTTTATAAATTGAATAACTGGTACATGGCCGCCGCAAAACAAGGGAGAGAATATCTCATGGCGGGAGTTAAGGAAGAACACTACTTCCGAGAATATGGTGTGCAGGTTGAGCTCTCCGAACTTTTTCAGATGTACAATCAACTTGCACAAATCTATCATCAGCTGCTATTGTCTATAAGTAATTTATTCGTGTAATTTAATTATTTATATTTAAGCTCGTTCATTGCTTGTAATTATCCTCACAACTTTCTTTTGTACGCTATTATGCAGAATGAAGATTCGTGAATGCCGAATGGGAGGACTCTGGGACATTGGGTTCATTGACCAGGATAAAGTTAATGAAGTCACCGTAGAAAGTCCTCTGTATGCCCAGGACACAGAGGACCGTTTGCTAACGTTTATTAAGCGACAAAGTACCAAAAAGGAAATAATTTTTCCTAACAACTTCGGGTGAGTGTTACTATCTTGGAGAGACATTTTGCTACCCGCATGGGTAGCTACACACCCATGTGTTATACGGAGATGCAAGCCGTATGTATCCATTTTAGCTTGTTTTCCTAGTAAAACACGGATATTTGGTGTACAAAACTGTTTTCGGAATTTTCAAAAAAATATTTTTTGGTCGTCATTTTTAGCTTTTTTTTCATAGTTGACTTTTTTTGTTGACTTTTGGGTCAAACTTTACTAAAAAAATCACAGCGGATGGAAAAAAATTCGAAAAAATTTCAAAATACTTTTTAATAATTCTATCAACTCTACTAGTGACACCCCCCTTGTCTACTTGAGTAATCTCATTTTACCGTTGCATATACGTTTCGGTCAAACTTAGGGTGTGTAGCTACCCATGGGGGTAGCAAGTCTTTTCCGTACTATCTTGTACACATTCTATTTTGCTTTCCCGATATTAAGTGTAATTGATGAGTTCTGAATACCTGCGTATATAAATGTGCGCAGGTTCCACTTCATTCTGCTAATCATTAGACTCGAGGAAGGAGAAGTTGAAGTCTGGGACTCATTAAGGAGAGATCAAGATGATTACAAAAGCGTGCGTCTAATGCTCAAGAGGTAATTTCAATCGCACTATATCGTCCTCTTTCGTTCATTTCCGGATATCAAAAGTATATAAGTAATAACTCCTCAATTCATTTTCTGTTCCGGGCAGTGTTTGGAGAAAGTTCATCGCGGAAGAACGCGGTGAATGGAAAGATAAGCTGGAGTTCAAGGCTAACAAAGTAAGTACTACTACGTATCTAGGTCTGTGTATCTTTCTAATACCATTATCATTCTCTTGATTATTATTTGATTAAATTATATTCTTGTATAGTGGTGTCTGCGACAACCAGGACGCGCCTATGTGGATACTACGTTTGCGAGTATATTCACATCAGGGTCAATGAGAGAGTCAATAGTGTAAGAAATCGAGACATATATAAACATCATACACAACTTTTATTTTGCTACCATCAATTGTGTTTAGTTTCGATCATAACTGATTTGATCTCCTTCTTTTAAAGATGTCAAGGAAGCGGAACCAGCTCCTACCACAAAACCGCATAAAAGCTATTGCGGAGGAATTGGCGGATTCATGCTGACGCATGTCATAGATGAATTCGGTGAATTCCACTATGTCGAAAAATAGACTCCCTCCATGTATGTACTAGCTAGCGATGATCTCCATTGTAATTATGACTTTATATGTAACGAGAGCACTTTATATGTGTAATGAGTACTTTATATGTGTAGTGAGTAATTTATATGTGATCTTCTCCGAAAGCCTGAAAAATGAGCGAAAAGAAAAAAAACAGAAACCCTAAACCCCGAAAAATAAGCGAAAAGAAATAAAACCGAAAACCTAAAAAAAAGCAGGAACCTTCAGTAACGGTTGGTATTACCAACCGGTACTAAAGGTCCTCAGCTGCGCACTCGCAAGTTCGCCGACATGGAGGGCTTTTAGAACCGGTTGTATATACAACCGGTACTAAAGGGGTAACCCTTTAGTCCCGACCTTTTAGTACCGGTTGCACAACCGGTACTAATGGCCCAATACAACCGGTACTGTTGCCTTGTTCTCTACTAGTGTGAAGGAATACATGGACTGCTTTGCTTGGGAGTACCACGAGATGCCCGGGTTAAGCCAAGAGCTCGTTGAGCATCGGTTACCGATAAAGGCTGGTTTCAGGCCATATAAGCAACCGGCTCGTAAATTCAACCCGGCAATATATGACCGAATCAAAGAAGAGATTGGCCGGCTTCTAAAAGCCAATTTTATTCGGCCTTGCAAGTATGTCGAATGGATTTCCAATATTGTGCCGGTCGAGAAGAAAGGATCCGGCAAGATCAGAGCATGCATAGACTTTCGAGATTTAAACCGAGCTACGCCCAAAGACGAATATCCTATGCCAATAGCCGACATGCTTATCAATGACGCCTCGGGACACCGAGTCATAAGCTTTGTGGACGGAAACGCGGGGTAGAATCAAATATTCATGGCCGAAGAAGACTCGGCCAAGACAGCTTTTCGCTGCCCCGGGTTCGTTGGTTTATTCGAGTGGACGGTAATGACCGTTGGTTAAAAAATGCTGGAGCCACATATCAGAGAGCGATGAACTTGATATTTCATGATCTTCTTGGGGTCATACTAGAAGTGTACATTGAAAGGATTATGAATTATGGGTAGTGAGTTAAATCATTTGGCCGACTTACAACTCGTGTTTGAAAGGATTAGGAAGTATGGGCTCAAGATGAATCCGTTGAAGTGTGCTTTTGGCGTGTCGGCTGGGAGGTTTCTCGGTTTTATCATACATGAATCCGGCATAGAAATTGATCAGGCGAAGATTGAAGCTATCTAGAAAGTGCTGGCGCCGAGTTGTAAAAAGGGCATGCAGAAATTCCTAGGCAAGGTAAATTATTGGAGGAGGTTTATTACTAACTTGTCTAGAAAAGTTGATGCGTTTACACAGATCCTTCGGCTCAAGAACGATGACAAGTTCACCTGGGGGGCAAAGCAGCAAGAAGCGTTTGATAGAATAAAAGCTTGCTTGTCTAAACCTCCGGTTCTGAGTAAACGGAGTCGTGGTCTACCGTTCCGGCTTTACATTGCTGCCGAGGAAAAGGTGATTGGGGCAGCTTTGACTCAAGAGGCCGAAGGATAGGAGTACGTCATCACATACCTAAGCCGGCGACTGCTGGATGGCGACTCAAGGTACAGCTTTGTGGAAAGGTTGTGCTTGTCTCTTTATTCTGCTTGCACCAAATTACGCCATTATCTTTTATCTAGTGAGTGCAAAGTTTTTAGTCAAACCGATGTCATCAAACACATGATACATAGGCCGATTCTCAGTGGACGAATCGACAAATGGGCGCATGGGTTAATCGAGTACGATTTGGCTTATGAATCTCTTAAATCTGTGAAAGGCCAGGTTGTAGCCGATTTTACCGTTGAGCATCGGATTGACCTAGAGCAAGAAGCCGACTTAAATGTTGTGTCGGCTGTACCGTGGAAACTTTATTTTGACAGCTCGGTTTGCAATAGTGGACAAGGAATAGGCATTGTGTATATTTCACCCCACGGTACTATCTTTGAGGCCTCTTATCGTCTCGATTATTTTTGCACTAACAATGAAGCCGAATACGAAGCTCTTCTATTCGGATTGGAAATTTATAGGATGCAGGGGTAACTCATGTCGAGGCGTATGGCGATTCACTGCTTATTGTCCAGCAAGTGGCCAAGATCTTCCAATGCAATAGTGGATCACTCAACACATATCTCGATAGGTGCCTGGATATCATATCAACTTTGGATTACTTTTCTATATCCCATGTTTCCAGGCAGGACAACTGGCTCGCCAACGAGTTGGCATGGCAGGCATCAGGCTATCATGTCAGTAGAGGAGTATTTTTTGTAGCAGAGAAGCCGATGGTAGCTGTCGTCAATAACTCGGAGGCTGGTGGAAAATCCGGGTCATCTAAATCGAACGATGGAGGGAAAGCCGGGTTATCTAATTCGGCTCCGGAGGAATCTGGTGGAACCTGGTTAGCTGATTGGAGGACACCTATTGTTAATTATCTGAAGAATCCGAGTCAGAAAACAGATAGGGGTGTTTGGCGGCTTGCTTTTAAGTATACTTTGATAGATGACGAATTATATCGCCGAACAGCTGATGGTCTTCTTCTTAAATGCCTGGATGAAGATCAATCTCGGGTTTCCATGGGAGAAGTTCATGATAGTTTATGCGGGACACATCAGTCGGCTCAGAAAATGAAGTGGATGCTCAGACGAGCCGGATTCTATTGGCCGATGATGATCAATGACTGCTTCCGATACTACAAGGGATGCGAAGCGTGTCAGAAATTCGGAGATATTCAGTTAATACCGGCTTCACTTCTTAATTCGGTAATAAAGCCGTGGCCTTTTCGAGGATGGGCATTGGATTTCATTGGTATGATTAACCCGACTTCATCCAAAGGGCATCGGTTTGTGCTGGTTGCTACTGATTATTTCACCAAGTGGTCCGAGGCAATACCCCTCCGGAATATGACCCACAAGGAGGTAATTCAATTTCTCACAGAGCATATTATCCACAGATTCGGCATTCCGCAAACTCTCACTACAGATCAAGGAACCTCCTTTATGGCCAAAGAGGTGAAACAGTTTGCCGAATCACTCGGGATCAAAATGCTCAGTTCATCTCCGTATTACGGTCAAGCCAGTGGACAAGCCGAATCAAGCAACAAAATTCTGATCAAGTTGATTAAGAAGAAAGTACAAGACTACCCGAGGAGGTGGCATGAGGTACTGTCCGAGGCATTATGGGCTCACCGGATCTCAAGGCATGGTGCAACCAAGGTAGCTCCTTTCGAGTTAGTTTATGGGCAAGAAGCCATTTTACCGGTAGAACTAAATCTGGCTGCTTTGAGGTTCGCTAAGCAAAATGATTTGTCGGCTGAGGATTATCATAATTTGATGATGGATAACATAGACGAGGTAGCCGACAAACGTATGAAGGCTTTGAAGGACATTGAGAGGGAGAAGCTGCGGGCAGCAAAAGCTTATAACAAGAGAGTCCGGCTTACGGATTTTCAAATCGGCGACTTAGTCTGGAAAGTTATATTGCCGATCGGATCAAGGAGCCGAAAATTCGGCAAATGGTCACCGAGTTGGGAAGGGCCACTGCGAGTCATAAGGATTGTACCCGGCAACTCATATCTGGTGGAAACGTTAGAGGGCGGCATATTGCCCCAAGTTATCAATGGGAAGTACTTGAAGAGATTCCCCCCAAGCGTGTGGCAAACTTCATAAGCCGCACATATGGCCGATGAGCTTAAGCATCGCCCTTAGACAAATCTTCTACATCGAATATTTTCCAGTACGCAAGCTTTACTGGAAAACAGGGGGCATGTGTTAGCACCTTTTTCTGGCAGGTCCCGGACTCAATCTTACTCGGAGGAAATGGCGACTCGGTGGTGATCCGGTAGGAGTTAACCCGGCAGGAGCTAACCTGGATCAGTCACAACCCGGATCACAGGTTCAGGCTCACTCTGAACGAAATGGTGACTCGGAGAGAATCTGGGGTAGTGACCTGGCAGAGGTTAACCCGGTTCAGCCAGGACCCGGTGCAGGTTAGACTTGGATCTTCCTGAAGATTCCACAAGCTGCACTAGAGATGCCGGACGCAAGGTGATGCTTACAAAGCCCAAAACGGAAGTCAATGGCGCCAGAAGGAGTTCAGGATCAACCCGGAAGGACAAAAGGTAACTTTCCAAAAGAAGCTGGAGACAGCGCTTGCAGTCCGAATCCAACATGACGCCGGCCAGGAATCTTACCTAGTTTAGAAGTAGAAACCGACCTATGCTATGAGTTGTAATCCTTGTAGAAGTACAATGCTTGTACGGGAAAGTCCAGCCGCCTCGCTATATATATGTAGGGGGTGACGACCGATTGAAATTAAGCAAACAATCGACAATCAATACCAAACCTTAATTTTTACTCTCGAAACCCTTGTTCCTGCTTCCGTTATTCGGCGACTTCGCGAGAAGTTCATCGAATATCGACAATCGAGTTGAGAGCGGTCTAATCTGGCTTAACTCAGCCAATCGTCACCGGCTTCCTCCGACGGGGTCCCTCCCGAGGGGCTGGGGCGTCTGGTTCTAAAAGAACCGGCTTGCTGTCTTGCGTATCGCGCTGCAGGTCGGTCTCCCGCGGGGCGAGTTGTGGAGTATCTCCCCCGGCACCGCGGGTACACGAGGACGTGTTCGTGTGACGCGTTTTTAGCGCAACGGGCCCAATGATGATTGGCTTCAAAGCTGTATAGTAGTTGTTTTGCATAAAGCTAGTTTTCCTTTTTAAAGACAATGACTCATGGCATCGACTACTCAGAAGGTTTTCATAAGGGGATAAGATAGTAAACTTTCATTCGTTAGTTCATATTGAAACAACAATAACTAGATTCCACCATTCATCTCCACCAAGGCACTCCCTCGAATCACCCTCAAGGAAATGAACGTTTTAACACATGTTGCCAAATTTTAATTAAGTTCAGGTTTTCTATGATCTTATCGTCCATTCCCAAGTGGTCCGTAACCGTGGACACGACTTTTCGAAAATATTAAACCCTGCAGGGGTGTAATGTTTTTGCCATCGGTACCGTCCGGCTCGCCTGATTAGCTCTCTTCCGGGGAAAGCCGGCGAGTGGGTGCGGTTAAACCTTTACCTCGCATGAGACTATCCAAGGATCATCGTGACGACAGGACAAGTTCAGTGCCTATTTCAACACCCTGCCCCCATGGCCACTTCCTAAACACCACCAACCCCTCTTCGTGCCATCATCCACCTGCAACTCAAACGCAAATGGAAAACGCAAACTAGAGGACCCTCGGATACACCCGCACAATTTATTCGGTTAGTAAGGGGCCCATACCCCCACCGATGGAAGAACGCTCTTCTTGGTTCAAGAGGTAAAGAACTCGCACCTAGGTGGCAAGAATGAGACAAAACACCACCAACCCCTGTGGCAACTCATCCAAGCCTTTTAAGCATTTTAGTTAAGTACCACAAGTTTCCACCTCGTCCAAACATTCCATGAATTTCATCATCATAGAAATAATCACCGGACTACTAAGCATGGCTAAGAATAGCTAAGCATAAGTACAACAGGTATAACTTTAACTCCGGCCAACACCTCAAACGTAGGCATCATAGGAAGGAAACATAGTGGTGTAGGGAACCAATGCACTTAACAAGATACTCTACTCATCGAACAAAATTGACATTGGAATCGAATGCAATATTATGGTGGATAAACTAATTGTGTAAAACAATAGGATGAGATATGCACAGAAGGTTAGGTTATCTCTTGCCTTGCTGACGGGGCTGATAGCACAGATCGTCGAGGTATGGAGGGGGAACCTCGACTCCTGAATCTACCGATACACAAACAATAACAGGAGAACAAATAAATAACGGGAATACAAAGGTGCAATGATGACATGTCAAGTTTATGCACTGATATCATCATTTAATTTAACTACAATTTAAATGGAGTGCCAAAATAATTGGTGCAATTATTTGGAAACAACCCCATGTTTAATTGAATGACCACCTTGCTCATGAACTATTACAGTACTAAATTGTGGTTTAAATAGGCATGAAAATGAAATGAATAGATAGGTATTGTTCTCCTGATAATTTTGGTACCTTGTTTGCAATTTTCCGATTAACGATGAATAAATAGTGAATTAAACGGTTATTCAAATTTAATTCTTTTAGCCAATTCGAGAATGACATCAAAGGAAAAGTTGTTGTCATGCTGTGAAATTATCATAACTAGATAGCTATTGCTTTGCTGATCATTTTGGTATATCATTTGTAAAATCTGAATCAATATTTATTAAGCTATGATTTTCCCAAATTTTAATTAGTTGAGTCGGTACTACCGGAAAACGGCCCGGTAGTACCGGACAGGTCGGAACTTCCGGCACTACTTCTGAAAATTAACAGAAGGTTCCAGTACCGAAACAACTCACGGTCGGTACTTCCGGCTAACAGCCCGGTAGTACCGGTCAAGTCGGTACTTCCGGAGCAACTTCCGAGATAGTTCCGGAAATTAACAGAAGGTTCCAGTACCGAAACAACTCACGGTCGTTACTTCCGGCTAACAGCCCAGTAGTACCGGTCAAGTCGGTACTTCCGGAGCAACTACTGAGCTACTTCCGGAAATTAACAGAAGGTTCCAGTACCGAAACAACTCACGGTCGGTACTTCCGACTAAGAGCCCGGTAGTACCGACGAAACGTTTTGAGTGGGTCGAGGCCACAACCGGCGCGCACGCGGTGACCAAAGGCGGGGTCGTGCACGGTCCGTCGACCTAGCGCGTTTGGGAGTGTCCTAACGGGTGCGTTCGGCGCGCCTAGTTACGGGAAGCAAAAAGGGGGCGGCGCCGCTAGCTATTGGTCACCAGAGCATGGCCGGCGGCGAGCTTTAGGGGCAGCCCGTGGTGGTCTACGGCGCGAGCACGGTAGGGAGAAAGAGGGAGGTAGGGGAGAGGTCCATTAGCATCGTAGGATCACCAGGAGTACGAGGAGCTCGACGGCGAGGCGTGGGGAGGTCGATGGCGGCGGCAAACTTGCTCGACGTGTGGCGACCGGAGGCGGAGAAGAATCGGACGGCGGCGTCGATTGCGGCCAGCCCGCGTCAATTCATTGGACGAGGAGGTAGAGGACGATGAGGCAGAACTTTTGCCCCACTTCGAATTGCTCGGCGAGGTCCCTAGCAGCGGCGATGCACAGGAGACGGCGACTGTTCCATGGCGGCCACGAGCTAGGTTTAGGGTTCCGGTTTCGGGAAAAACGGGGAGGGAGCGAGTGAGGGAAGAGAGAGAGCAGCTTCGGTGGCCTCCTTATCCACTAGGGTGCACGGCAGCGCATCGGGATGGCGAGGAGCGGCGGCATGGCAGCAACAGCGCTCACACTGTCGCCACAGGGACGATGGCGACTTTGCACTTACCGCCCTGGCTGCATTTTCCTTTTTTTTTCTTGATTTTCTTCTTTTAAAGTCAGCAACCAATTCCATTTCATTGGGGTACTTAAACCTCTTCAAACATTATGAATTTTTTTAGGAAGGCTCACAATAAGATAAGGAAGCTCCCCATATTTTTATATTGAATTTTTGAACAGCTTAACATGGTTTCAAAAATAGGAATTGATTTGCACCAATTTTGATTTCCTCATTTTATAAAACCACTTGGCAAGAATTGGATTTTGACGATTAGTTATAAATGCACTCTTGGAACTTCCTGGACAATTTGGAAGCTCAAGAATAAATTGTTTTGCCAATTTGAGCAATGCATTTGGTTTGGAAATTTGGGAAGGTTTTGCTTCCCTTTTAAATGTTTTCCAATTGTTGCTTTTTTAACTTAGCAATTTAGAATGTATGCCATGATGCAAGTGCAATGCAAAAAGTGAAAATTTGGTTCAAATTTTACAGTACCAAATTGGGGCTGTTACACAGTGGCTGTTATTGATTGCAATAAAGGAAAAGTTACTTTTAATGTTGATGATAAAGAGCACACAATATATTTCCCAAAGAAAATTAATACTAAAATTGGTTTGAATTTCATTGAAAATATTGAAGCCATCAAGGTTGGAGCTATTGATTGTCCTATTCTTATACATCATAGAAAATATGAAACTCTTATGATTGGGACAATTGCTATACAATATGAGGTAACATAATTGTCATTTGGAAATTGAATTCTTTATGTCAAATAAATTTGGTGTGGTAGCAAGACTTGATCAACCTTGCTAACTAGTCAATTTTAACAGAATAAAGACTTTAATGACCATGAGTTTTTCCTCTGTTATTTATCTTTTACTTTTCTGTAATTTGTATTCCTTATTTAGTTTATCCCTTTTAAATATCAACTAGCATGTTTACCCGCGCATTTGCGCGGCTAGATATATATATATTATATTTTATTAGATTATAGATATAACTTTGTAGTTGCTTTTTATATTAGTATTATTATTTTTAATTGGCTAATTGTTTTCTATTTTCATTCTACATGGCGTGATAGCATCCTAATTAATTAGCACGGTTACAAATAAACTTATGATTTTAGAAAGTACAACCATGTGAAAATAATTGGCATTGTTTCTTCGCTTGGTTTTTTTTCAAGAAAAAACATATTTATACATTCGAGACAATATAACTTTCCATCATGTTTTGACTTTTTTTTTGTATTTACAATCAAATTTATTATAAATATATTTTTTTTGAAAGTTATTCTAAATATAATTTATATGGACCGAACATGTTAATCTTTGGCCTGCTGCTTGAGGATTTGCCAGCAGTCGGATCTTCAAATTAATGTTTAGATTTCAGCTGACATGATTTTATTTTGCGATCGTGACGTCACGTGTCGCGCCATATTAGGATCGATTTGAAAATACACCTATTTGTACATTAAGGCCTGTTTGTATACGTATTTTCTTCCTCACAGTGCATCCATCTGTACAGACTACAGTGTGAGTAGTACAGTTTATATCATTCGCTTGTGTGAGGCAGTCCCAAAATAAAAATGCCCTTTCTCTTCTCTCCTAGCTAGCCTCCTTCACCAGATCGATTGATATTATCTCAGCTTTGCAGGGCATATATTCTTGGATGCGAAGCCTAATCCAGGGACATGCTTTTGACTTTGAGTTTAGGATTTGGCGGCGTCCAGCGCAGAGGCCGCATCTGGATGTTGAATCTGGGTGTTGTCGATGGGGAGGCCACAGAAGAATTGGAGAGGAATCATTCTTGTACTAAGGCAGGTAAGGTCTAGTCCCTTGTATTTTGTTGGTACTTCACGGATAAGGTTAGTGCGGCGCCGGATGCGTGAGGTTAATGATAATTAGAATTCCATTTTCAATAAGCGTCTAGTTTGTTTGTGGCGCATGGACAGATATATGAATCCAGTGTACTCTCCCATCATCCTCTTTATTTTCTTGTTGACTTATTCATTTGATGTATTTCTTGATTTATAATTTTAGCAGTTATGTAGAGTACACTGCATATAATTATCTACCATAATATGTCATTCAGTAACTAAATGACTTTCAGATGCTTAGTTACATAGTAAAGCATTTTCACTATCCTTGTTATAAACGATAGGCAATAAAGATCGACGAAAGAACAAAATCAACACATGGCACACGATTTTAACGTGGAAAACCCCTCCAAGAAGAAGGGTAAAAAACCACGGTAGCAAATCTTCACTATATTGGGTGAGGTTACAACTGAAGAAATATTTTGGAAATTCTTGGCTATATTATGACATGTACTTTTTGCTTTTTTTCTTGCGCAGCTTATAAATTTAGAAGATCTCTTTGTATACAATATTCTTTGCGCAATCTTCAGCTGGGCTATCCTTGTCGTCTAGCAGGACCTTCAATCCTTCCCTGCTTGTTACTCTTGAAAATGCCACATATAGTTGTCCATGGCAGAATACTTGTTTAGGCAGGTATAGGCCCACCTTGTTGAGAGACTGACCTTGGCTCTTATTTATGGTCATTGCAAAGCATACGGCTAATGGGTATTGCCTTCTTTTCACCACGAACGACCACTTCGAATCGCTTGGCGACATTATGATTTTAGGTATGTATACCTTTTCACCTACGTGTGTTCCTGTGATTATTTGTGCCTCGATGTATCTATTTCCCAGCTGTGTGATCGTCATTCTCGTACCATTGCATAAACCTGCAGCTTGGTTTATGTTGTGTAGGAGCATCACTGGCAAACTAACTTTCAGCTTTAGCTCGTGGTTTGGAATTCCTGGGAATGTCATTGTGTTTAGGAACTCCATAGAATACATGTTCTCCATGCTACTGCTATTTGTGGTTGCCTTGCAGACAGTGTCTAGGCTAAGGTATGTCACCTCTTCACCTTGTATTTGGCTCATTATGTACTCATTTATCTTTTCTACAGTGTCATTCCTTGGACAGAATATTGCTCTATCTTCGAGGAATTCTCGATTACGGTAGTTCTGTAGCAAATTTGGGTTTATGCTTTTAACGATCTCTTCTTTGGGATCTTCTATTTTCTTTAGAAGTAGGTCCTTTGGTATTTGTATCCAGTCATCTCCTTCATCTGATGTTGTTTTTCCATCACCAATTTCTAATATCCATTCTGCAAATTCTGCAACTTTTTGCTTCTGTACTGGATCATCTGACATACACTTCAGTCTCATATTTTGTGTTAGGTTGTATATTTCGAAATGCTTCCATAGATAAGACCTTTTGATGGAGGCATTAACTATCTGCTCTCTCCTTCCCTTTGTTATAACCGGTAGGATTTTTCTGAAGTCACCTCCTAGCACAACTGTCATTCCACCAAATGGCTTTTCATCACTATTTTTGTTTGTGAACCTTAGAATATCCCTAAGGCTTTTATCTAGTGCCTCGAAACAGTGTTTGTTTGCCATAGGAACTTCGTCCCACAATATCATTGAGATCTTGTTCAGCAGTTCAGCCAGATGTGTTCCTTGTTTTATTTCACATGTTGATTCTTCTGTGATATTCAATGGAATGCGGAATCTTGAGTGAGCTGTTCTCCCACCTTGGAGCAGCAGTGTTGCAATCCCGCATGATGCTACTGCGAGCACTATCTTCCCCTCTGATCGTAGCTTACTTGTAATTGCTTTCCATAGATATGTTTTGCCCGTACCACCGTACCCTTCGACAAATATTTGTTTTCCAAGTCCTTTTTCGACGGAGTCTATTATTGCATCAAATGCCCTCTTTTGGTCCTGATTAAGATTATTTATTATCATTTGGTGCTCTCTCTTTAGCGCCTCCATGTCGTAGCTTACCTCTTCGTTTATCAGTCTGTTCCCAAGTTGCTCCAGTTCTGCCGCATTTGGTAGCTCTATATCTGGAAAGTCCTTTAGTGACTTTCCTACTTGCCTCATTAGTTTTTCTATCTCGATGAGTGTATACGCCTTCTTTTGTAAGTTGGTGAGCTGCAGTGTTGGAAAGTTCAGAATAATTCTTCTTTTGTATTGCATGTCTTCTGACAGTGCCTCCCATGTTGAATCCCACAATGTCTTTGGGCTAGTCACCTCGCAGTGGCACAATATGGTGGTGAACAGCTGACGCAATTGTGTCCCTGATCCCCAGCTGGATGCTTCATTGATGCATAGTATCCACTCAGAGTCGTCATCAAGAAATCCGAGTGCTTGGCATGCTTATTTATATGTTGGGTGGACGACCCCATTAATAGTTCTAATATCCTCAAATGACGTGCATCCTTTTACAGTGTTTAGTAGCATCCTAAGATAGTATCGCTCTCCACTTGCTGGGTGTGCGTAGTAGATTCTTCCAATTGCGTAGTCACGTTTTCGCTTCTTCCACATTTTTTTCTCGCTTTTCCATACAAATTTTGAAGGGAATTCTGCATAGGTTAACTCTTTTCCTAGATCATATATTTGTTTGCTTCCATCCACTGAGTAAACTTAGTATGTGTTAATCCTGCTCTTGTAACTATCCTCTCAAGATTAGTTGAGTCCGGAAAAATGACCTGTTGCTCGTTCTCAAGATGGAACGGTAGCCTCTCGACAGGTGGATCACGATAGTGTAGATCAAACTGGAATATCCGCCAACATGCTTCCGTTGTTGATATGTATCTCATCTCTAGGTATTTCTTGATTTCGTCGGTTTCATTTGATGTGTCCTTTTCCTTGAGTAGTGCTGTTACGTGGTCATCTTCTTTATGGATGTACTTAAATAGGTATTTGATTGATCTGGACCTATTGCACCACTCGACATTTATGTGAGCTTGGAATTTGACCAACAAATTCCGGTTGTATGGCACAACAAATCCGTTGTCCAGTGTTGTTCCACTCTTTTTGACATTTCTTCCATCATCTCGTCTTCTATATACTGGAAAGCCATCCTCGTCGTTTGTAGTATTGACATTGTATCTTTTTGGAAAGTGCTTGGTGCATTTGTTTTCCATCATGCATGGTGACTTTTTATTCGCCTCTCCGCATGGCCCATGCATCATGAAGTTCTCAACTGCCGCATATGCTTCCGGATCCTCATTCTTGTCTGGGATTTCCACACTTATTATTTGGTCGATTTGCGCTGGTTCTTTGCACTTGTATTTTTCCTTCAAGAAGATTAATATATGGGCATGTGGGAGTCCTCTCTTTTGGAATTCTATTGTGTAGATAACTGCATTTGTATAATAGATAGGTTGATATTGTTAGATTTTAGATAAATGATAGTAAACGGACAAAGGCTATGGTATAACAAATAAAATGTAAATTTAGGTGCATGTAGCTAGTGATAGAGAGTCGACTGTAACTTACCTGATTTAGTTTCTCCAAAGTGTTTTTTCTCTACTATGTCTCTCATTAGCTCCTTTAATTTGGTCATGAAGACTCGGTCCACAATATCTGGCCGATCAGCTGGCTTTAGGCCACCTCCTGCTTCATCTAGCATGTATTGTATCTCAGGCCATTTTGCATTGCATGTGAATGTTATAAACAGGTCTGGGTATCCAGCCCAACGACATATTGCAAATGCGTCTTGTAGGTTTTGTGCCTTGTTTCTTCTACCACCTGTAAACGACGAAGGTACAATTATTCGCTTTCTGACCTGTTCTGTTCTTGTGTCCCCTCGTTCAATCGCGTCTTGCAATCCACTGTAAAGTTCTGTTCTTAGCTTCCCTTGATTTTTCCTAAGCCAATTTAGTCTGTTTTGCTCGATGCATGTCCAAGCATCAACCCAGAATTGTAGCGACAAATGTCCAGAATTTAGTAGCGACATTCCTTTGTCAGGCCTTTGTTGTAGGTAGTATGCATAGTATTCCAACAAAGTCACATATTTTCTGCTTTTTGCACCTTCTTTTGTTCGCTTGCAAGGTATTTCAAGCTTGAAACCATCATCTCCGTATGGGAACAACAGTGGGTATTGCATAGACATGAATTTTAGGTGGATTTCTGATATCCTTTGGGGTACCATATCTTTGTACTCAACAACGATGTCGCGTCCTTCACATTCTTCAGTTGGATCTCTTACTACCAGTGCTGCAATTTCAGAGGCAGATGGGAGATTGTGTGTTCCGTTTCTTTTGCCTAGTATTCGAAGAGTGTAATCATGATAGTCTCCTTCCTCGAATCTATCTCTTGCCATTCTGAATGTCTTTGCGAGGATGTTGTTATCGTCGAGCATTTTTTGCAGTCCGCTTACTATTGTAGGGTCCACTGTTGTTTTCTTATCATTGCATCTTGACGCATCAATCCTATTTTGCACCTCATTTTCTGTTTGATAGATGTACAACTGCGCGAAGCGAGGTTTGTTATCATCTTCAGGTAAGAGAGTTCCAATGTGGTGGTAGTTTTGGCCCTGCATTCGGAAAATATATGGACCTTTCTTTGTGTTTATGTCTTTGTCGACAACTCCTCCCATTGATGTGAATGAGAACATGGAGTTGTAAGACCTAATATTCTCCCTGAAGTTCACTGAATCGTTTCCGTCACCTCTTAATAGGTTATCTAAATAAGCTGGAGGCTTTTCGAGTGATGGAAGGTCTATTTTTCCTTGCTTGCAGCATATTCCGAAACAAGGACTTGTCGTTGCTTTATTTGAATTTAACCTTTCCTCGTACCACAGTAGTGCATCGCACTGTCTGCATTTGCATGTCGGCTTTCCGAAGTCCCATGGTGTGCTAAGAACACTCGAGGTTGTTCCTTTGTCGGAGTCTTGGATGCTGATTCCAAGGTTTAGTTTGGAGCTTTGTTTTCTTCCACGCTTTGCCTGACTATTGAGTTCAACATTGGCCTTTCTCTTTGGTGTAGTAACTCTTGTATCATTATTTCTTTCATCCTCTGTGGTCCTAGTTTGTTTTTTGCTCCTTGATTCTGTAATTCGATCTTTCCTTCTTTTTGCAGCTTTTCTGGCGTCTTCCCTCATGGTAAAGCAATATGTTGAAAGAAACCTGTAAAAAGATTTAACTATAACTTAACATGGGCGTGCTGCACGATTTAGATAAAAGGAGCTAGATAGCATGTACTTCATGGGCATTAATGATATATGGATTTAATCTAGGTTTATACATGTCGTTTGATGAAGCTGCTAATTAATTTCTTGAAAAGAATTAAGAATTTCTGCAGTCTAGACGTACTACATTGACCGTCATATTTGTATATATTATTTTCAGTTTTAAATAGAAACTTCAAAATTTATATTGTTTATATGCGGATAAATATAAAGGAGAGGTCATTGATTACCGTCATATTACCTGCTTGCTTTTGTATCGTGTTGAAACTTTGAGCGCCTTGACCCAACCGATTGTCTCTATCTGAAAATAGGAACGAAATTGCCCTCTTGTTGTTTCTGGGATGTGCTTTTCAAAGATAAAATTAAGGAGAGGTTAGTGATTACCGTGATTATGCCTGCTTGCTTTTGTATCGTGTTGAAACTTTGAGCGCCTTGACCCAACCGATTGTCTCTATCTGAAAATAGGAACGAAATTGCCCTCTTGTTGTTTCTGGGATGTGCTTTTCAAAGATAAAATTAAGGAGAGGTTAGTGATTACCGTGATTATGCCTGCTTGCTTTTGACATAGCCGATCGTCTTTATCTGAAATTAGGAACCAAATCGCCCTCTTGTTGTTGCTGGGATGTAAACCGTATGATGTTGCCGACAAACCTTGTTGTTCATATAATAGGATCTGAATTATGAGTCGTATTGGACATGGAGTAGTAGTCGTATTGGATACAGAGTTGTAGCTGAATTAGTTTCGTTTATGTATATGATAAACTCAACTTGGCCTAGCCCATGTATGAAGCCTAACGGGAGTTGTAGGCCCACTTGAATTTTTTTTTTAAAGTTGAATTCAGTTTGTATAATCTAGATTGGGTCGTTTTCTCTCTCTCCTCCAAGTCGACCTCTTTTGTCCCTAAAAAAAGTCATTCCTCTTCTGAATATGGCGTACATAGTTCCAGCCTAATTCTATCTCTATCTTCGATTACCAGCGTTTGAAAGAAAAATTTGTCGCTGCTTCCAGCGCACCAAATCCACTTCTACCCCCTGCTGCCAAGCGGCCTCTATGCCGAGCTGCCCAAGAGCCAGGGCGGCTGCTGGTCATCGAGCTCCCCCATGTTAGCCCTCGTCGGACTTGTGCGAGCTTGGCCGCGGGCATGGTCTCGTGCGTTTTTTCCACAGCTTCTCTCTGATCTCCTCACCTGGTGATCTGATAATCGATAAGAATGGAGGGTGACAGATGCATGCAGGGGCCGCAGCACTGAATAGATGCCACTTTCGACACGCTAATGTACGCTGATGAATGAGATCCAATGATCAGGTACTTCAGTCTAGTTGGCACCAGATAATGTGCGAGCATCAGTTCAATCAATTGCTCATAATAAATGCAAGGTTGAGATACATCAAGATTTGCATGTCGTGCTATTGTATTGTTTTACTAAACTTTGTGTGACCTTTTCTGACTAAATGTATTACATATTGTCGCAACATTCATTACTAAATGATGAAGTTCATTTACAACATCACAAACTTGACAATTGCCTTGTTCTCGGTCTTGTCTGGCATACTTCTTCTTCCATCTGGGCTCTTGTATTCTTCCTTGTCGCACGCACACTTTTTATCTCAAGGCTCTTCTTTTTGTTGGCCAATTTCCTTGCCCTTGTGCCTACTGTAACAGATGATTTTTTTTTGGCATAGCCAACATCCGAGTCTCCATCTTCATCTTCAAGCATTGCATTTTTGCCTGCTGATTCATGGTCTTCTCTGTCTATTCTTTTTGTTGTACTTGTATTAGTGCAGTCATCTTCCGAATCATCTAATATTACATCAGACTTGCGTCTCTTCTTTTTGTTATGGCACAGTCCACTTGATGGGGAAATTTTCACTTGAAGCCCATCTTTATTTAATGTATTCTCATCACTCTCGCTGGTTTCCTCTTTCACATGCACCAGATTGTTGGTCTTTTTGCTGTGTGAATATTTTTTCTTCTGCACCCAAAAATATAAAGTATATCAAAAAAATACATTTGTAAAATAAAAGGTATATATGTTGAATAATCAATCACCTTTTGAGCTAGTTTGGTCTGTTTGTTGCTTTGTTGTTTTAACATGGTGTCCACGTCATCACCCATCAAATCCTATGTAGCATAAGCAAGAAGAATTAATAACTCAATAACAAATATTAAATTTTGAGTAATGTAATTGCATCTTTACCTCCTCTGCTTTGTCGCTCAAGTATCGTAGCTCAAGCTTATCAATAGGAGCAAATGTTTTCTTAACTGCATAATTTTGCATTCCTAGAGTGAGATTTTGATAATTGAGCTTGAACCCAAAAATAAGTGTTCTTCCACATAGCTGTCGTATAATCTTTGGGATTTCTTCACATTTTCCATCCAATGATTCCAGCAAGTTCGAGACAGATACATTAAGCATCTTTTCCGCTTCCTCGTCAAATAAAGTGCAGCTTGTAGTAGCTGTGTGGTCACTGATCTGAAGTCGAATACGATACCTAATGTTCCATGGTCTTGTTAGTGTGGAGTATATATTATAAAGAAAGTTTCATTTAAGTAGAGTATGCTTACCGAGGTGTTACAGTTTTTGGATATATACCACAACTCTTGCAATAATACCTGTCAGTTTCATTTGTTGCAATTTTCTGACAGACATAACATGACATGTACCACCACTGAATATTTTCTTTTATCTCGTCAATCGCAGCTATTGTTGTGAACACAAAATCCTGAAAATTTGCCAATGTTTGTCAAATTACGTATTCTAGAGAATAAATAGCCGTTCATTATAACAAAAACCATTCTATTCTTATTGTAGGTTCCTCGAAAAGAATATTTGACACCCATATATTTGGATGACTATGATGCATTACCTGATTGGTTGGGTCATCGTGTCTCATCGTAGTAAGTTCATGTAATGTTCTCCTATTGTAAAACATTTGTTCTTCAAGTGTGCCTTGTGTACTCTTATCTATCTCCATAATTTTTGTCAACGTTTCTTCCGTTGAGTGCCTAGCAAATATATGGAATGAGGAGACAAAATTATTATCATTTTACGCTAGTAAATAACAATAAGTCACAATTATTGTTTCATAAATAACAAATGATTCAGTTGTATACCTGTCAAGCAGTTCGTTCGTCTCGGGTATATCTAGATCTGTATATAATCTTGTGGCACTGGTTGACTTTAGGCTCAAACCTATATAAATAAAGAAATAGTTGAGTTTACTTTGTGAACATAATAACAATATAGGTTCTAATATTATTCGACTTACCTTTGAATTTCTGAACCATCGTAGAGGTAACAATAATGACTGTTTGACTGCCAATTACATCCTCGCTTATATCATGAGCACACTTTCCCCACAATGTTATTGGGATTTTATGACCCCTAAATATTTCATAGCAAATAGTTAACGATAATATAATGGGAGGAAAACATAATCATTTGTACTATCTATACACTTACTCTGATAATAGAATTTCTATCTCACGGATAGATGTAGGTTGGGGTTGCCTGTGCTCTTCTTTGTTACTCTTGATTCAATCGGCTTAATGTGCGTAAGAAATCCAATGACATCTGAACATATTTTTATGATTTATTATTTTAAATTCAGAAAGGTTAACTACTTGAATAATCCGAAAATACGATAATGAACATACCTGAGCATTGTCTATCTTTTTCTAACCGCTCTTGTAGAGTTTCTCTGGCAGCAAACTCAAAGTAGTAATCGGGAAACTTGTTTGATGATCCTTTCACCCCCTTTACCTTTGTATTATACGCAAAAATAATCTTAATTTCATTGGTAAGTGGGCGATACTTTGTAGATTCTACAACCTTAAAGTTTCTGAATATATAGATAGAACTCTCATTTATTTTTGATTTGTAAGTGTCTATCAGATTCTTCCAAATAGTAGCATGAATTGTTTTTCCCTGTTTAAACAACACAAAGGTATACTTAGTACTTGTAGTTGGGTAAAACAACAAAACAATATGCAATTAATGTTAGGAATAATACCTGTTCATCCATCAAAATCATATCGATGCTCATAAGTTCATCAGTCATATGGTTGACTGAATCCCACATTCTCATAACTTTAACTTTAATGTTTGATGCTTGTCCAGTTGTTGTCAGATCACTCAGGTTTGTGTACGCCATAATATTATTGCCTTCAAGAGGTTTAGAAAATATTTGTTCGTTAATAATAATTATATGCACGACAATATGCACAGGTACTATACTCATAAAGATCTGCTATGGAAATAATCAACTTTGCAGTAACAATTGTACAAAAAAACCTTGTGTGTTCAATCTACAGAGCAATAATAATAGTATAAAGTATGCAGAAGAGATTAGACATGGCGATTACCTGGATCTGATTTAGCCGAGAAGTTGGTCGTCCGGTGAGAAGTGATTCCGTGTGAGAAGCAGGACGTTTTGCACGGCTCGGTTCTTTTGGTTTGTCGATTGTCAAAATCGATTTTCTCGATCTATCGATAATCAGGGCGTCGTGTGTTTGCTTATGCACTGGGCAACTTGTGGAGGGATTGATCGGTTGATTTTTTTTTATATTGTACTCTGTACTATAGATGGAGAGAAAGTACGTATAGGCCTCGAAATTGATTCAGTGTTTTAAAATTATTGGAGATATGTGTATGGACTCCTTGGACTTTGCGTTCTAATGACGTTCCCGTGTGCAATATGGACTTTGTTTCAACATGCCTCTGTTGATTGGATTATAAATCAAGTGCATCAACATGGACTCAAAAAATAAACATGTATGTTTTTCCCTGTTTAAACAACACAAAGGTATACTTAGTACTTGTAGTTGGGTAAAACAACAAAACAATATGCAATTAATGTTAGGAATAATACCTGTTCATCCATCAAAATCATATCGATGCTCATAAGTTCATCAGTCATATGGTTGACTGAATCCCACATTCTCATAACTTTAACTTTAATGTTTGATGCTTGTCCAGTTGTTGTCAGATCACTCAGGTTTGTGTACGCCATAATATTATTGCCTTCAAGAGGTTTAGAAAATATTTGTTCGTTAATAATAATTATATGCACGACAATATGCACAGGTACTATACTCATAAAGATCTGCTATGGAAATAATCAACTTTGCAGTAACAATTGTACAAAAAAACCTTGTGTGTTCAATCTGCAGAGCAATAATAATAGTATAAAGTATGCAGAAGAGATTAGACATGGCGATTACCTGGATCTGATTTAGCCGAGAAGTTGGTCGTCCGGTGAGAAGTGATTCCGTGTGAGAAGCAGGACGTTCTGCACGGCTCGGTTCTTTTGGTTTGTCGATTGTCAAAATCGATTTTCTCGATCTATCGATAATCAGGGCGTCGTGTGTTTGCTTATGCACTGGGCAACTTGTGGAGGGATTGATCGGTTGATTTTTTTTTATATTGTACTCTGTACTATAGATGGAGAGAAAGTACGTATAGGCCTCGAAATTGATTCAGTGTTTTAAAATTATTGGAGATATGTGTATGGACTCCTTGGACTTTGCGTTCTAATGACGTTCCCGTGTGCAATATGGACTTTGTTTCAACATGCCTCTGTTGATTGGATTATAAATCAAGTGCATCAACATGGACTCAAAAATAAACATGTATGTTTTTCCCTGTTTAAACAACACAAAGGTATACTTAGTACTTGTAGTTGGGTAAAACAACAAAACAATATGCAATTAATGTTAGGAATAATACCTGTTCATCCATCAAAATCATATCGATGCTCATAAGTTCATCAGTCATATGGTTGACTGAATCCCACATTCTCATAACTTTAACTTTAATGTTTGATGCTTGTCCAGTTGTTGTCAGATCACTCAGGTTTGTGTACGCCATAATATTATTGCCTTCAAGAGGTTTAGAAAATATTTGTTCGTTAATAATAATTATATGCACGACAATATGCACAGGTACTATACTCATAAAGATCTGCTATGGAAATAATCAACTTTGCAGTAACAATTGTACAAAAAAACCTTGTGTGTTCAATCTGCAGAGCAATAATAATAGTATAAAGTATGCAGAAGAGATTAGACATGGCGATTACCTGGATCTGATTTAGCCGAGAAGTTGGTCGTCCGGTGAGAAGTGATTCCGTGTGAGAAGCAGGACGTTCTGCACAGCTCGGTTCTTTTGGTTTGTCGATTGTCAAAATCGATTTTCTCGATCTATCGATAATCAGGGCGTCGTGTGTTTGCTTATGCACATGGCAACTTGTGGAGGGATTGATCGGTTGATTTTTTTTATATTGTACTCTGTACTATAGATGGAGAGAAAGTACGTATAGGCCTCGAAATTGATTCAGTGTTTCAAAATTATTGGAGATATGTGTATGGACTCCTTTGACTTTGCGTTCTAATGACGTTCCCATGTGCAATATGGACTTTGTTTCAACATGCCTCTGTTGATTGGATTATAAATCAAGTGCATCAACATGGACTCAAAAAATAAACATGGACTACTACTAAACATGGACTCAAAAAATAAACATGGACTACTACTACAATTCTATGTCGCTGGCTATATTTCCATTTTGTTTCTATTTTTTTTTCTCAATCACGTGAGCGTGATTAGTATTTGTCATAGAGTCCTACTTATACACGCCACGTTATGGTTGTAGCTATCCTATATGGACACGAATCAAATTTCTAGTCGTGCCTCGTGTGCATCTTTTTGTAGATGGTTCTGCACGTTGATGTTTAATGGTCCTTTGGCACACATATTTTTAGTTGGACGTGACCATATTTATGTAACTTTCATTGTTCCTTTAAATCTCAGCCGTTACAATCAGGATCAATGGGGTAAAAAAATTAAGCCTATGTGGACGAACGTGGTAGCTTTATTTTCTATTGTTTTAAGTATATAATAGATATCCTGTTTTATTAGCTTATTCTAATCTCATTTAAGTTCCTCGGGAAAAGTTTTTGAAAAATTCCAGAAAAATTTCACAATTTTTTATATTTCAAAAGAGCCACTTAAGTGATTGGGGCTGACCTGGGGGCCCCCAGGGGCAGAGGCGGGTCCCACCCGCGGGTGAGGGCCTGTCTGTAGAGCCCCGACCCCGGAATTATATAGAGATGCTATGTAACTCACAGGCTATGCTACACAATCGAAGGTTACTGGGGTTACCACTCCCAGGCCAAAACCTTTGGCAGGCGTGCTCGGAATGGATCATCAGCAACGCAACACCTCGATCATGCCATAAACACTGGCATAGCTATCAATGCATAATAGAGAGATCAAGACTGCGGAACATCTGGCACATCACAGACTCTACGACACAAGAGATCATAGTTCAACTCATATAAAGAGAACGATAGCAAAAATACACATCAGAGGTCACAGACCCAACATTGCATCATGTAGAAGGGAATTTAGTTGTCTAACAACAAGATCCAAATTATGGCCTGAAAGGCCTACAATAGCATAACCCAGCTAGCCTGTTCCGTGACGTCCCAAGCTGCCACTTGGGAACCCCAGACTACTCGTCGATGTCAACAAAGAACCCACCTTCCTGTTTGGTGACGTCCTCCTCTGAAACAAAATAATAATCAACAAAGCAAGGCTGAGTACGACGTACTCGCAAGGTTACTAGGGCGACATAGGCCCAATGAGGATTGTCTTTAAAGCTGTATAGTAGTTGTTTTGCATAAAGCTAGTTTTCCTTTTTAAAGACTATGACTCATGGCATCGACTACTCAGAAGGTTTTCACAAGGGGATAAGATAGTAAACTTTCATTCGTTAGTTCACATTGAACCAACAGTATCCAGAAACCACCACTCGTCTCCACCAAGGCACTCCCTCAAATCACCCTCGAGGAAATGAACCTTTTAAACACATGTTGCCAAATTTTAATTAAGTTCAAGTTTTCTATGAGCTAATCCGCCTTTCCAAAGATTTGTCCATAACCGTGGACACGGCTTTTCGAAAAGATTAAACCCTGCAGGGGTGTACTATTTTTACCACCGGTACCGTCCGACCCCTTGCCTGATGTCGTCGTGGTGAACAACAGATGCCTAGGGGTAGGCTTAAGTTTGGGGCCGATGGACGATAGAGGATTCGGGGAGGGATTATGCACTGAAAAGCACACACGAAGAACACTACAAACACAAAGATCTACCCTGCTTCGGGGCCCTCGTGGGGAGGTAAAACCCCTACTGCAGCATCTATCCTACTTTGGTGTATTCTCATCTCATATGCGGTGGGTACAAATGCTCCTCGAGCTGTATGGAGCTAGCCATGGAGAGCTGGTCAAGGAAGAAGAAGAAGCTAAGGCAAAGGGGGAAATGAGCCCGTGCCCGCGCTGGGTGCCTGGGAGCGTTCCCCCTGGTGCTCTTTATATAGGGAGAGCCCAGGGGACAAGGGGTGGCCCGCAGAACACTATGCACGGTATGGGTGTTGCGCTGTAGCTGAAATGACTACTGGGGTCTAATCAACACTGCACATGCGTCATCATCTGTACTCTAGTCACGTCCGCGTCTCTGTAGCCATGCTGGCTGTCCTCTCCTGGTCTTGCTCCTGCTTGGTCAACTGGTAGCCGTACCAGGTACGAGCTGGGAGCGTCCCAGTACCTGGTTGTGCTGGATGTCGGGAGCTGGATGCTGGAGTGGGTCGGCTGGGTGGCGGATGTCGGAGTGGGCCCGATGTCGGATGAATAGTGTCAACATATGCCGGATGAATAGTACCCGGGGTGAACATAGCTCGGGTATGTCGGATGAACAGTGTCCGGTGAACAGTTCTCGGATGAACAGTGTCCGAGGTAGACATTACCCGGGTGAACAGTACTCTGGTGAACAGTCCCCTAGGTAGACATTACCCGGGTGAACATTATCCGGTGTGAACAGTATCCGAGGTGACCAGTACCCGGGGTGAACAGTACCGAGGTGAACAGTATCCGAGGTAGACATTACCCGGATGAACAGTATCCGGGGTGTGAACAGTATCCGGGTGAACAGTACCGAGGTGAATAGTACCGAGGTAGACATTACCCGGGTGAACATTATCCGGGGTAGACATTACCCGGGTGAACAGTATCCGGGTGAACAGTACCGCCAGCCATACCTGGGTCTCGCATGAAAAACCAGCAACTCTGGGATACCCGGGGTTATATCCCCGACAGTAGTCCCCGAGGCTATGTGGGACTCGTAGAGTCGCGCATAGTCTTATCAACAATATCACAGAGTTGGTATCAAGATATAGCCTGCATGGGCCGAATCAGATGTATAGCCATCATAGGAAATATTAAAATCACATGTCGGCAGCATGAGCTGTATCATTTTGTAGCCTGCATGGGTGCTTATCATATGTTGGTTTTTAGCCAAGCTGGTCATTTGCCAAAGTCGTATGTCTGCCATCATAAGTCCGTCATCTAGCCATGCCCTCTAGACCAAACGCGTCATCCGGTTGACCGAGCTCACCCGAATCAACAACGAGATGGATAGTTTGCTCTGGAAATGCATCGCATGCATGGGCATGGCCACACATAGATGTTTCTGCCATCATTGGGCAATTTGGCACACTGCCTGCACGAGCATGTTTCATATGTCGGATGTCAACATCCTTTTGCTGGATTGTCGTAGTGCCTGCATGGGCATATTTCCGATGTCGGATTACCGATATCCGATGTCTCCAGCATAAGCTGGTTTGATATATTGGCCTCTTGGGCATATTTCTTATGCCGGTTTCTGCCACTTTGGGCTTTTACCGCATAGATTTATGTCGGCAGCATGAGCTGGACCGACATATAGCCTGCTTGGGCATTATTATATACCGGTTTCTAGCCTTCTTGGGCATATTTTTTATGTGTCGGTTTCTGCCACTCTGGGCTTTTACCGCATAGATTTATGTCGGCAGCATGAGCTGGACCGACATATAGCCTGCTTGGGCATTATTATATACTGGTTTCTAGCCTTCTCGGGCATTACCGAAATTGTATATCGGCAGCACGAGCTGGACCGAGATATAGCCGTCCTTAGCCGAATTCGACACTCTGCCTTCATGGGCACTTGTCAGATGACGCGTTGAGATATTTCTCAATGCGCAACACTCAGTGAGATTAGATATTTTTCGATTCTGAGCGCCGAGATAATGATGCCATGATACTCTGCAAGCTCGAATAACTGAAGAATCATGATAGTCGGTAAGGCCGATAAAGATACCGATTTGTGAGATGCTTGATGATGTGAGATAAATGCCATGATATTTTGGCAAGCCGAAATAAACGGCGATTCGAGATATTGCAGGATGCCCAGATATTTTGGCGAACCGACATAAACGGCGATTTGAGATATGAGGTGATGTTGAGATATAACCGCAAACTGAAATAAACGGCGATCTGGAGAATACCGATAACGCTATGATATTTTGGGTAATCAGAGACAACCGAGAAAACCGCAATCTTGGTGATGAATACTCTCTCGGTAAAACCGATATCACCTTTCAATGTTAGTTTAAGCACATATATAATGAATATTTAACGGGAGCAGTAACTCTATTCCACAAATATATTTAAGTTTAGCAGCGAAATTATATATTAAAATGCAGACTCGGTTTTCAAACGAGTCCCCGAGTTGCTTTTCTTATCTAGGAGAAGCTTTAAAACAGACTGTACGGGCAGTCCCCGGGTTACAACATTTCGTTCCCGGGGAAAACAGCTAAGCAAAGCAGAAAAGAGGGGAGAGTCCCCGAGCACTGTTTGAGATTATTAAAAAGAGTGATGCGGACATACAACTGATACTTACGAGGCAATGTTGTTGGAGAAGTCGAGTAAGACGTTGATGCCGATATGAATATCAATATGTCTGCCTGGGCCACCAACATCTCGGCCCGGACCACATGTATGTCGGATTTGGCCATCATATGTTGGATTCCCCAAGCTTAATTCGGATTTCCAAAGCTTAACTCGGATTTCCAAGCTTTAACTCGGATTTTCCAACCTTAACTCGGATTTCCAAGCCTTAACTCGGATTCTCCAACCTTGACTCGGATTTCCAAGCCTTAACTCGGATTTTCCAACTTTGACTCGGATTTCCAAGATTTAACTCGGATTTTCCAACTTTGACTCGGATTTCCAAGACTGAACTCGGATTTTCCAACTCTGGCTCGGATTTCCAAGCCTTAACTCGGATTTTCCAACTCTGACTTGGATTTCCAAGCCTTAACTCAGATTTTCCAACCTTGACTAGGATTTCCAAGATTTAACTCGGATTTTCCATCTCTGACTCGGATTTCCAAGCCTTAACTCGGATTTTCCAACCTTGACTTGGATTTCCACACGGGGACGATGCCGAAGTTGAGTCCCCGAGTCACTTTACTCATCCGGGATCTGCCGATGATGTCCGTTGGTGGAGGCAGCGCTAGCCTCTGCTCACAGCGGCAAGCTAGAGCGCGGGGGACAATGGCGATGTCGAGTCCCCGCGTTGATGACGAAGGTCCCGTCCGAATTGATCCAGCAAGCGCCACTACCAGCCCCATGGTGGGCGCCAACTGTCGTCGTGGTGAACAACAGATGCCTAGGGGTAGGCTTAAGTTTGGGGCCGATGGACGCTAGAGGATTCGGGGAGAGATTATGCACTGAAAAGCACACACGAAGAACACTACAAACACAAAGATCTACCCTGCTTCGGGGCCCTCGTGGGGAGGTAAAACCCCTACTGCAGCATCTATCCTACTTTGGTGTATTCTCATCTCTTATGCGGTGGGTACAACTGCTCCTCGAGCTGTATGGAGCTAGCCATGGAGAGCTGCTCAAGGAAGAAGAAGAAGCTAAGGCAAAGGGGGAAATGAGCCCGTGCCCGCGCTGGGTGCCTGGGAGCATTCCCCCTGGTGCTCTTTATATAGGGAGAGCCCAGGGGACAAGGGGTGGCCCGCAGAACACTATGCACGGTATGGGTGTTGCGCTGTAGCTGAAATGACTATTGGGGTCTAATCAACACTGCACATGCGTCATCATCTGTACTCTAGTCACGTCCGCGTCTCTGTAGCCATGCTGGCTGTCCTCTCCTGGTCTTGCTCCTGCTTGGTCAACTGGTAGCCGTACCAGGTACGAGCTGGGAGCGTCCCAGTACCTGGTTGTGCTGGATGTCGGGAGCTGGATGCTGGAGTGGGTTGGCTGGGTGGCGGATGTCGGAGTGGGCCTGATGTCGGATGAACAGTGTCGACATATGCCGGATGAATAGTACCCGGGGTGAACATAGCTCGGGTATGTTGGATGAACAGTACTCGGATGAACAGTGTCCGAGGTACACATTACCCGGGTGAACAGTACTCGGATGAACAGTCCCGAGGTAGACATTACCCGGGTGAACATTATCCGGGGTGAACAGTATCCGAGGTGACCAGTACCCCGAGTGAACAGTACCGAGGTGAACAGTATCCGAGGTAGACATTATCCGGGTGAACAGTATCCGGGGTGTGAACAGTATCCGGGTGAACAGTACTCAGATGAACAGTACCGGGGTGAAACATTACCGAGGTGAACAGTATCCGAGGTAGACATTACCCGGGTGAACATTATCCGGGGTAGACATTACCCGGGTGAACAGTATCCGGGGGTGAACAGTATCCGGATGAACAGTATCGCCAGCCATACCTGGGTCTCGCATGAAAAACCACCAACTCTGGGATACCCGGGGTTATATCCCCGACACCTGATCAATTAGCTCTCTTCCGGGGAAAGCCGGCAGGGCGGGCGCGGTTAAACCTTTGCCTTGCATGAGACTATCCAAGGGTCATCGTGATGACATGACAAGTTCAGTGCCTATTTCAACACGCTGCCCCCATCGCCACATCCTAAACACCACTGTCCTCATCACGCCTTCATCCAACCTGCAACTCACACGCAAATGGAAAGCGCAAACTAGAGGACCCTTGGATACGCCCGGACAATTTATTCGGTTAGTAAGGATTCCATATGTCCCACCGATGGAAGCACGCTCGGTTCTTGGTTCTAGCTAAAAGCACTCTCCGCCTAGGCGACAAGAATGAGGGAAAACACCATCAACCCCGATGGCAACTCATCCAAGCCTTTAAGCAATTTAATTAAGTACCACAAGTTTCCACCTCGTCCGAACATTCCATCAACTTCACAAGCATGGAAATAATCACCGGACGACTAAGCATTTGACTAAGCATGGCTAAGTACAGCTAAGCATATATTCTACAGATATAAATTAACTCAGGCCAACACATCAAACCTATGGATAATAGGAGGGAAAACATGTCATATTGTAGGGAACATGCAATTAATAGGATACTCTATACATTGACCAAAAGTTGACATTGGAATCGAATGAAATATTATGGTGGAGAAAATACTTGTATAAAACAATAGGATGAGATATGCACATAAGGTTAGGTTATCTCTTGCCTTGCTGATGGGGCTGATAGCACGGATCGTCGAGATATTGAGGTGGAACCTCAACTCCTAAATCTACAGATACACAAACAATAACATGAGAACAAATAAATAACAGGAATACAAAAGGTGCAATGCACAATCATGATGACATGTCAAGTTTATGCACTGATATCACCATTTAATTTAGCTAACAATTTAAATGGAGTGCCAAATAATTGGTGTAATTATTTGGAAACAACCCCATATTTAATTTAATGACCACATTGCTTATGAACTATTACAGTACAAAAATGTGGTTTAAATATGCATGAAAATGACATAAGTAGATACGTATTGTTCTCCTGATAATTTTGGTACCTTGTTTGCAACTTTCCGAATAATGATGAATAATTTGTGAATTAAACGGTTATTCAAATTTAATTCTTTTAATAATTTCGAGAGTGACATCAAAGGAAAAGTTGTTGTCATGCTGTGAAATTATCATAACTAGATAGCCTTTGATTTGTCGATCATTATGGTATATCATTTGCAAAAATTGAAAAAATATTTATTAAGTTATGATTTTCCCAAAACTTAATTAGTTGAGTCGGTACTACTCCGGAGCTACTTCCAAAAATTAACATAAGGTTCCAGCACCGAAACAACTCACGGTCGGTACTTCCGGCTAACACCCCGGTAATACCGGTGTCGTGTCTTGGATCACGGACACCGGGAGTAAATGATACCCCCTTTTTAGGTTCGGTATGGGGCGCGAAGGAGGCTGAGTGAGGTCTTCCGCCCGGGGGCTTCGTCTACGCTCGAGATCTATGTACTAGAAAGCATCACAGAGACACAAGGAGTTTACCCAGGTTCAGGCCGCCCGGAGGCTAACAGCCCTACTCCTGCATGTCTGGATTGAGAGGTGTATCATGGTGTAGCTTTACAATGGTGGTTGCGGGTGAGAACCCGGGAGGTGTTGGCTAGAGGTTGAAGACGAGCAGATCCTGGCCCGGAGGAGATCACCTCTCGCCTAAGCTACGCTTGGACTCCTGCACTACCTAGCCTAGCCTCCTCGAACTTATCTTCTGGACTTGTGCTCTGCTTCACTTCCCAACTTGTCCCTTCCCTTGGGTGCGTCGGTCCTCCTTTTATAGGCTAAGGGGATACCACAGGTGCACCCTTGGGGCCGGAGGGGTTTTGGCGGGAAAACCCCTCCGGGTTCTCTTTAGGAGGCGACGTGGCCTCCTCTCATCCAAATATTCTTCTCAGAGGGGGTAGGTGAGGCCGCCCACCTTTTCTAGAGAGGGCGGACAGAGGCTGACAGCTTTTCCACCTCCGCCCCCTTTTGGCGCCTCCGTCTTCTTGGCGCCCAAGTCTTCTAGGAGCTTCCAGCCAAGGCTGGCAAACTTATCCTCTTTGAGCACTGGAGTTTGGTTCCCGGAGTGAGCCTAGCCTCCTGCTGGGCGTCGGGGTCCCGGGACCTCCATGCCTGCTTCCGGGTCATGGGGGCCCCGGAGGGTCCCCGAGTCCTTTGCCTTGGTTGTCGATGCCGCGCGCGTCGGGATGCCGTGGGGCAGATGGGGGGCCCATCTGCCAGTCTTGTGCCTTGGCCTTGAGTACCTCCTTGGTGGGCCCATGTGCGATGGACCCACTTTGACCGCATTAGGGGAACCCCATGTTCCATTGTTGCGACAGTAGCCCCCGAGCATAGTCCCGGCGGCCACGCCCTTCTGCCGCCGGGGCTATGACCAAAAAAGAGTCAAAGTGGGTCCCCGGTGTCAGGTCTTGATGAGCCGGAAAGCCTCCTCAGACTCCGCACCGACCGGTGCGGTGGGGTCATGATGCGACGCGTGGGGAGCCTTATAAGCCACGGTTCCAAGGAACTGTAGCCGTTACTCCTTCCCAAGCACAGATATCTCGAAGCGCCGTCGGAGAGCACTTCTTCTTCACCTTTCCTAGCACACCGCAAATCTTCTCCTCCCCCCTCGCCCATGGCGCCTAGGCGAGCGAAGCGAGCTGCAAAGCAGACCGGTGGGAAGAAGAGGGCGGCGGTGGGCCCCGCCCGGACTGACCCTCCCTCACCGAGAGTGACACAAGATCTATACGATCCAAGCGAATTTGCCAGCGAGGAGAGGATTGCCGCCGTCCGCGAGACGCTGAGCAAGGAGTTCGTTCGGGGCGACCAGCTGGAGATCCGCCCGGGCGCGAGTCCCCTGCGAGACGGCGAAGTGGTGACGTTCCACGATTTCTCGGTGATGGGGTTGCTTCCCCCTTCTCAGATTTCTTCATGGCGGTCTTGGAGGCGTTCGGGCTGCACATGCTTCATCTGCATCCGAACGTGGTGCTGATCTTGGCAACCTTCGCACACGCCTGCGAAGCGTTCCTCGGCGTAATGCCCTCCGTGGCATTGTTCCGACACTTCTTCATGCCCCGATAGGGGAGATCAAGATGGACAGCAGGCGGGGTGTCCTTCTGCCTCAAACAGGAGAACGCAAGCCAATATTCGGGGACCAAGATTCACCCCAGCTGGAAGGACTGGAGGCGGAACTGGTACCTTGTTCAACCGGGCAGCATCAACCCGCGCCTCCTGGTGCCGATGGCCCCAGCTGAGAGTTTGGCCAACTCGAGGGACGTCAGCGCCCAAGATGAGGCCCTTCTGCCGATTGTCGAGAAGTTCGCGAAGCTTCGGGATGGTCAGGTAATAGGCGCCATGATCGCCGGAGACTTCGTGCAGAGGGGGATTGCTCCTCTACAATGCAGCCCCCGACCATTATGGGAGACCAGCCAGGGGACGGAGTCTCACATATCGCCCGAGATGCTGAAGGGGAAGGTGCACTTCCTGCTGTCGGGGGAGCGGCATGACCTTCCGGCGGGGGACTTCTCGTTGCTTGATCGCATCGCGAGAGGGGGCGCGGTGCCTCTCCTGCCAGGGTTGTCGGGGGAATGACCCCCGGGTATACCAAAGTTCGCGACTCGACAAGAGAACAAGAGAAGAAAACCGCGAAGATCAAGCGCACGGTCGGCACGCTGCAGGCTGCCTTGAGATTGCAGGCTGCTGGCTGCCTTGAGTCTGCAGGCTGCAGGCTGCCCAGTCCGGCTGCAGGCTGCAGGCTGCCCTGAGTAGTACTAGCTAGGCCCCATAGGCCACCCCTTTGTCCCCTGGGCATCCCCTTTATAAGGTGCACCAGGGAGCCCTTGAGAGGCAACTTTAGAGGAAACCCTAGATAGACATTTTGGGAGGTGGAAGCTCTTCTCATCCCCACCTACCTCTTCTTCTTCCTCCATTAGTTAGAGAGAGAAAAACACAGCTCCAGGAGCCACCATGTAGCCCGAGATCTATGCCATGATATACATCGGACATGCAGGACGTAGGGGTGTTACCTCCACAAGGAGGGCCCCGAACCTGGGTACATCGCGTGTTCTTGTCGTGCTTGTGCCCAATCCCACCGGAACGCCATCGCCGCCTTGCTCCACAATCTTTCCCATCTTTGATGGGTATGCCGTGCAATCCAACACGACATTTGGCGCCCACCGTGGGGCTAGCGGCGAGCGGATCCCGTTCTCGGCGGGACCCCTCTTCACCAACACCTTCGTCGCCGACTCAGCGCCACCCATCTCTCCTGGAGAAGCTTCGGCCGCCAGCCATGGCGCCAGCTTGGGGTCTGGATCTGGATCGACAACACTGCCCATGCCACCGGCACGCGAAGAGGGAGTGGCAGCGGATCGACTCCAAGATCGGCTTCCCCTTGCGAGTTCACCGTCGGTGGGTTCGGCCTCGCGTGCTCCTCTCCGCATCTGCTCCTCCGTGACCGCGCGCGCGTCCTCCACTCCGGCCTCCTGCGCCCGACGCCTCCGACCGCGTCCACCTGCGCGCCCGTGCTCGAGCTCCTCCACACCCGGTCTCCTTCCGCGCTGCTCCGTCAACGTACACCTGCATCTGCATCCGTGTGGCTTGCCCGGCCGCGCGAGCCTGCACCTGCAGGCAACCGAGCACCTCCGTCGGCGCAATCTCCGCTACGCACACTCCCGCCCCGGCCGTTTGGTTGCCAGGCCCCCGGTCATCCTCGTCACACCACCGACCTCTCCACTGGCGCGCGTCCTGCACCCACCTCCGTCCGCGCCCAAGCGCCTGCGCAGGCTCCTGCTCCCGAGTTACTCCGCGCCCGCGCCCGCGTTGCTCTGCTTGCTCGCGTCCAGCGCCCTTGGCCTACAAATCCACGTCGACCACGCACCTGCGAGCCCCGTCCGCCCCGGCCGCTCCGCCCCCGGCTCCGGCCGCCTCTGGCACCGTCTCTGGCCACGACCGACGCCTCCGGCTGCACTCGCGCATGCACCTCTGCGCCCGCGCCAGGCAAGCCGCGTCCGGCTGCGCCCCACGCACTCCGCCTCCTCCTCGCCACTGGCCTCCAGCTCCTTCCTGTCGACCCATGCATCCTGCTGGCCGAGACCGGCTCCAGCACGCCTCTGCCCGCGCCGCCATGCCAGCTCCGGCTCTGTGCCCGGCCGCTTCCGTCCGCGCGTCGGGCGGCTCCAGCCGGCCCCAGCACCTCCGCGCCCTGCGTCCGTCCTCCGCTGCCGCGCACCGGCTGGCCGACCGCCTCCAGCTCCTCGTGAATTTGCCAGCGCCCTCGCCACCGCCGGTTTCCGCTGCACCCGCGCGCACTCGGCCCTGCCTGGCCGCCTCCGCTCATCCTGGCCGGCGCCCTCGCATCTGCCCACGGCCGAACTGGCCGTGGCTGGCTCAGGTGCCCCGCGTAGTGCTCCTCTGTCCCAATCGCTCACGGAAGCAAAGGGAATGGGCCGGCTGAGGAAAGAATGAAAGAAAGGAGAGAGAAAGAGGAGCCGACCGACCTGCTTCTATTAAAAAAACAGAAAAGGGGAACGAGCCGGCTGGAGAAAAAAGAAAAGAAAGAACAAAAAAGAGGAGCCGGCCAGCAGGCCAAGGGAGAAGCCGACCGAGCTGGCTGCTAAAATATATATATATAAAAGGGGGCAGAGTCAGCCGGCTGGAGAAGCAGGGCCGGCTCGGACCAAGCCGCCAGATCGGCTGCAAGCAAGCCGACTGCTCCTGGCCCGTCCAGCTGGTCTAGACTGCAGCACCTCTTCTACATCTCTTCTAGGACTACGGAAAACAATGGAAATGCGAGGAGAACAACCTGGAGGTCGCCTCCACACAAATGATCAAAAGGGCTCGGACCGAAGCAAGTCGGCATAGAAATTCACCAAAAGTTTCAAAATAGCATAAATTTTTATATATTGAGATCTAATGACTGATTTTGTCTCTTGGATGACTATTTTCTGCATGAACCTACCGAGGTCGTCCCGCTGGCGCCGCACGACCTCAACAGCTTCGGGGGCTAGTGGATCCCCAAGTCGACCGGCTCCTCCAGCTGGCTACCCCTTCGACCGGCTCCATCCGCAACTGGGTTCTCGGGGACTTGACATCATCATCGCCCTCGTCGCGAACCTCGGGAGCACGTCACCGCCATCGCCCACACCGTGAAGCTCGGGGGCTCGACATCATCATCGCCATCACTCTCAATTTGGGGCTCGGAAGCTCAGTAGCCGCCAACCGGCAGAAGACCAAAGACCTCCGGTCCAAGAGACCCAGAGGCAAGCAGCCGCCAAGCCGGCAATCTCATTCCTGGGTCCTGCACAGCTGCCGACCCGGAGGACTCTATCACCCCGGCCACGAGCCCGGGGGCTGCCACGCCGTCAGCCGGCAATCTTATTCCCGGGGCCTGCACAGCTGCAGACCCGGAGGACTTCATCACCCCGGCCACGAGCCCGGTGGCTGCCACGCCATCAGCCGGCAATCTTATTCCCGGGGCCTGCACAGCTGCAGACCTGGAGGACTCTATCACCCCGGCCACGAGCCCGGGGGCTGCCATGCCGTCAGCCGGCAATCTTATTCCCGGGGCCTGCACAGCTGCAGACCCGGAGGACTTCATCACCCCGGCCACGAGCCCGGGGGCTGCCACGCCGTCAGCCGGCAATCTTATTCCTGGGGCCTGCACAGCTGCAGACCTGAAGGACTTCATCACCCCGGCCACGAGCCCGGGGGCTGCCACGTCGTCAGCCGGCAATCTTATTCCCGGGGCCTGCACAGCTGCAGACCCGGAGGACTTCATCACCCCGGCCACGAGCCCGGGGGCTGCCACGCCATCAGCCGGCAATCTTATTCCCGGGGCCTGCACAGCTGCAGACCCGGAGGACTTCATCACCCCGGCCACGAGCCCGGGGGCTGCCACGCCGTCAGCCGGCAATCTTATTCCCGGGGCCTGCACAGCTGCATACCCCGAGGACTTCATCACCCCGGCCACGAGCCCGGGGGCTGCCACTCCGTCAGCCGGCAATCTTATTCCCGGGGCCTGCATAGCTGCCGACCCGGAGGACTCTATCACCCCGGCCACGATCCCGGGGGCTGCCACGCCGTCAGCCGGCAATCTTATTCCCGGGGCCTGTACAACTGCAGACCCGGAGGACTTCATCACCCCAACCACGAGCCCGGGGGCTGCCACGCCATCAGCCGGCAATCTTATTCCCAGGGCTTGCACAGCTTCAGACCCGGAGGACTTCATCACCCCGGCCACAAGCCCGGGGGCTGCCACGCCATCAGCCGGCAATCTTATTCCCGGGGCCTGCACAGCTGCAGACCCGGAGGACTTCATCACCCCGGCCACGAGCCCGGAGGCTGCCACGCCGTTAGCCGGCAATCTTATTCCCGGGGCCTGCACAGCTGCAGACCCGGAGGACTTCATCACCCCGGCCACGAGCCCGGGGGCTGCCACGCCGTCAGCCGGCAATCTTATTCCCGGGGCCTGCACAGCTGCAGACCCGGAGGACTTCATCACCCCGGCCACGAGCCCGGGGGCTGCAACGCCATCAACCGGCAATATCATTCCCGGGGGCTGTGCAAGCCGCTAGCCGGCTCCGCAAACCCGGAGGACTTCAACACCCCGGCCAAAAGCCCGGGGGCTGCCGTGCCGTCAGCCGGCAATCTCATTCCCGGGGGCTGCGCAGCCGCCAGCCGGTTCCGCAGACCAGGAGGATTTCAACATACAATTCAAATTCATCCGGCTTCAAGTTCAAGGCTTTTCACTCGGCTTCAAGGTTTTTCATCCGACTTCAAATTCAAGGCTTTTAATCCGGCTTGAAGGCTTCAAATTCATCCGGCATGAAGTTCAAGGCTTTTCATTCGGCTTCAAGGATTTTCATCCGGCTTCAAGTTCAAGGCTTTTCACCCGGCTTCAAGGTTTTTCATCCGACTTCAAATTCAAGGCTTTTAATCCGGCTTGAAGGCTTCAAATTCATCCGGCATGAAGTTCAAGGCTTTTCACTCGGCTTCAAGGTTTTTCATCCGACTTCAAATTCAAGGCTTTTAATCCGGCTTGAAGGCTTCAAATTCATTCGGTATCAAGTTCAAGGCTTTTCATTCGGCTTCAAGGATTGTCATCCGGCTTCAAGTTCAAGGCTTTTCACTCGGCTTCAAGGTTTTTCATCCGACTTCAAATTCAAGGCTTTTAATCCGGCTTGAAGGCTTCAAAGTCATCCGGCTTTAATTTCATCCGGCTTCAAAGTCATCCGGCTTCAAATTCGTCCGTCTTCAAGTTCGTCCGGCTGCAGACTCCGTCTGGCTGCAGGCTTCAAGTTTGTCCGGCTTCAACTTCAAGCCTTTTCGTCCGGCTTCAACTTCAAGCCTTCTCGTCCGGCTTCAACCTCAAGGCTTCTCGTCCGGCTTCAAGTTCGTCCGGCTTCAAGTTCATCCGGCTTCAACTTCATCCGGCTTCAAGTTCATCCGGCTTCAACTTCATCCGGCTTCAAGTTCATCCGGCTTCAAGACTTAGACTTCGTCCGGCTTCAAGTTCATCCGGCTTCAACTTCATCCGGCTTCAAGACTTCATCCGGCTTCAAGTTCATCCGGCTTCAACTTCACCCGGCTACAAGACTTCATTCGGCTTCAAGTTCGTCCGGCTGCAGACTTCATCCGGCTGCAGACTTCGTCCAGCTGCAGGCTGCAGACTTCGTCCGGCTACATGCTTCAACTTCAGCCAACTCCAGCTCCGACTTCTACATTTCATCCACAACAATCAAGACAAGGGGAAGCTTGTGAAGCCTTCCCAGCAAGCAGCAAAGCCTCCACATGCTCGGGGGCTATTGTCGGGGGAATGACCCCCGGGTATACCAAAGTTCGCGACTCGACAAGAGAACAAGAGAAGCAAACCGCGAAGATCAAGCGGACGGTCGGCACGCTGCAGGCTGCCTTGAGATTACAGGCTGCTGGCTGTCTTGAGTCTACAGGCTGCAGGCTGCCCAGTCCGGCTGCAGGCTGCAGGCTGCCCTGAGTAGTACTAGCTAGGCCCCATAGGCCACCCCTTTGTCCCCTGGGCATCCCCTTTATAAGGTGCACCAGGGAGCCCTTGAGAGGCAACTTTAGAGGAAACCCTAGATAGACATTTTGGGAGGTGGAAGCTCTTCTCATCCCCAGCTACCTCTTCTTCTTCCTCCTCTAGTTAGAGAGAGAAAAACACATCTCCAGGAGCCACCATGTTGCCCGAGATCTATGCCATGATATACATTGGACATGCATGACGTAGGGGTGTTACCTCCACAAGGAGGGTCCCGAACCTGGGTACATCGCGTGTTCTTGTCGTGCTTGTGCCCAATCCCGCCGGAACGCCATCGCCGCCTTGCTCCACAATCTTTCTCATCTCTGATGGGTATGCCGTGCAATCCACCACGACATTTGGTATACCCGGGGGTCATTCCCCCGACAAGGGTGCAACGCTTACGGGCTTCAGGGTACCGAGTTCCTGGAGGGAGGTCCTGGACGGCAGCGGAGCCGCCGTACGGGGACTTCTCGCCAGACGAGCCCGAGATCTTTGACGACGAAGATGAAGAAGAGGAGGGCCCAAAGGAGCTGGGCCGCACCCCTCTCCCTGCGTCCCCCAAAGGAGAGGGGGAGGCGCCCGCGGGACAAGAAGACGCTGGCGTAGAGCCGCCCCCCGGGCAGCCAGCTCCTCAAAGTCTGCAAGCGGGCAAAAACCGAGGGGAGAACACGAGAACTTCCCGCCCCCGATTCATGCCGATGATGGAGACAACGAGAGCGTGTCGATGCTGGACCCCTTCGAAGACCTTGCGGGGAGACGGTGGGGCTTTTCCTGCGCTAAGCGAGCCCGAAGGTAACGCCCGTGCCTCCCTTGATCCTTTCTTGCTTGATAGAAGCCGTGGCAGTGCTGACCGTCGCACGCGCGCTGCAGGTCCTCTGAGTCTGAGAGCTCCCAGAAGCGCGTCCGGGTGGATGATGACATCAAAGCAGGGGAGGCTGCGGAAAGCTCCACGGTGGCCGCGAAGGAGCGTCCGCCTCCCAGCAGAGTCTCTCGGGGAGCGGAATCCCCGGAGGCAAGAGACATGGGGCCGCCGCCGATGGCAACCCGGACATCGCTTATTCGTGAGCAGGAGCGAGCGCTCCCGGGTCGGGACCCGGCAGCCTCGGCGCCATTTCCAGGTAGAGCTACCCAGAGTTGCCACAGTTGTCCCCGGGGGACCCGGAGGCTCCCAGAGGTTAACATCTTGCTTGTCGATGCAGATCCTGAGGCGGGGGACCGTGCTGAGGATGATGGCGATGTTGAGTCCGCAGCGGCCCGCCCTGAAGTTGACGCTGACGGGACGGAGAACCGCGCCGGGGGCGAAGACGATTTTGAGCCCCCAGCGTACTGGTCCGAACCCAACGTAGAAGCCGAGCAAGCGCCCGACGATGCCCAGGCGTCGAAGCCCGCGAGCCCCCAGCCTGAGCAGTAGACGGCGAACCCGGAGCCAAGGTTCACGCGGACATTCCCCAACGTCAGGGAGTTCCTGGCCTTTGCGAAGGCCGAACTCGAGCAGGAGGAGCCATCACCCTCCTCCGGGGAGGAGGCCGTGAGGTCCCGCGAGGAGCGAGTGGTGATGGAAGAAGAGGTGCTCAAAGCCTGGGAGCAAAGGCTTTCCCACCAGCAGAAGTTGAAGGAGCATCTCCAAGAGTTCGAAGCCCAGAAGAAGGCTTTCCTCGAAGCGGAGGAGGCGTACCAGGCCAGAGTGGCCCTCGACGAGGATCGCCTGGAGCAAGGGATGCTGAACGTAGAGGGGTGGACTCGCATGGAGGTGGAGGCGGCGACGGAGAAGACCATCCGGGCAAAGGACGAGGCCATCCGGTCGAGGGATCGGAAGATCTCTGGACTGAAGGAGGACCTTGCCCACGAGAAGAAACGCCGGGAGCAAGATCGAGAGGACGTCCGGAGGATCCGAAGCGAGCGAGAATAGCGGCCCTGCTGGCCACCATCGACACGCAGAAAATGGCCTTGGCCACAGCCGAAGAGTCCAAGAAGAACTCGGGCGCCCATCGATCCGAAATGGAGAAGAAGATCAGGACCCTGGAGGAAGCGGTGAAGTTCTGGGAAGAGGCCGCCGAACGATGGCCATCGTGTCCCGAGACGAGGCCCAGAAGCTCGTCGAAAGCCTGCCGACTGCAGAGACGAGCAAATCGCAGGCCCATATCGCCTGGGACCGCCACGAGAAGCTGTCTGATCAGCTCAAAGAGGTGCAAGAGGACCTGGCAAAGGCTAAGGAAGCACAGGCCAAGGAGACGAGTGACTTCCGTCGGCACCGGCGGGGGAACGACGAGATCCTACTCCAAATGCACTCTTGGGTCGTGAAGATCGTCGAAGGGCTCGCGGCGCTGAAGGTGAAGGGCTTGCCCGCCCTCCCGGCAGAGCGCTCCTATTACCTTCGGTGTTACCCATCATTCTTGGAGCTCGTGTCCTCGCGCATTAACGGTCTCAGGGATAGCGTGAGCAGAGCCACCCTCCAGGAAGGGAGGGTTGCTGCCCGGCAGGTGGCCATCCAGTTCGTTGCGGCCCATCGGCGACATCACCAGCCTCCTCCTTCCTTGTCTGATCTGCAGGGTCTCGCCCCCGAGATGCTGACCGACCCCGAGGTGACCCGCCAGGTAGACAAGATCATGGAGCACTTCTCCCGCGAGGACGACAACCGGTCCAGAAAATAGACGGAGCAACACCGGGAAACGTGAACTGTGTTTTGCATAGTTTGTACCTTTCTGAATGTAAATAACCTTTCCCGGGTTTCATCCGTTTTATTGCACCCGTGGAGGCTTAACGCTCTCGGGAAGGGTTAATGAGCATGAGAGCTAACCAGCCGTGGGCACTCAGACGGATCTGAGCCACCGACACAAGGCGCATCCCCCCCAAGAACCCACCGTTTTTTGACCGCACGGACCTCAGCCCACGATTCCACTGCCCGAGGGAAACAGACAGCTTAGTCGCGGAGGCGCCACCACAAAACAACGCCCGCTTTCGTCTTAGCCAAGATGCATAAAACAGAAGCAACAAAGGAAAAGCCCGTGCAAGCACGTTTCATACTTAGCTTAATGTCGACCTCCTTTGGACTATTTCAGCAATTGCTTCGTCGCGCTGCCGCCAGAGCGGGTCTTTTATGCCGCTTTCAAGACATAACTCTGCCCCGCCTGCGGTTACCTGCAGGGCCAGGGACTCCTGCTGAAATAGCCGCCTGCCCAGTCATCCTTACTGGTGCAGGACCTTATTGCTGGGGCCCTTGGTCCCGGTCCTGAGAACTTCATGTTCCCGACGCCACATGAGGGCACGTCCAACTTGCTGACATTCTTATGATGCCGGTCCGGAGACCCTTTTTATTCCTGGCGCTGCTCAAAAGCACGCCCGCCTTGCTGACACCTTTGCTGTGCCGGTCCGGAGACCCTTCCTGGCTCTTTTTCATTATCGCACGGAGGCCAACCACTTTGCAATCCGATACTTTTGCGGTGGCCCGCTCGGTCCCGGGTGTATTGTCACGATGTGACCCGGGAGATCCCATTCTGGCTGATTCTCGTTGAAATAGGTTCGATCCCAGTCAGAGGTAGTTACTGGTGGACCCGTGGGGGTCGCGGGTGGTGAAGGCGAGTTGTCGGTTTGGGTGGAGGCGTCTGCAACAGTTCTTGATGACTTCTTCTTCTTCGGGGTTTTCTTTGGCTTCGAATTCAAAGGGCAATTCCAGCGGAAGTGACCAAGCTCTCCACAGACGTAACATCCCTCGTCCCTTGGGCGCTTTCTGAGTTTGCGGCAGTCATCGGTATTGTGCTTTTCGGTTTGATGGAACGAGCAACAGGGTCCCAGTTGTCCATCTTCGCCCAATGGGAGCTGAACTTCTTGCGGCACGTATGGTTCGTCCCTTGCGACCTCAGTTTCTTGACCTTGAATCTGACACTCCCCTCCAAGGGGAGAGTCAGCGGGGAAGTTTCCAAGCAGAGCTCTTTCCGCGGGGAAAGAGGGGCGTCGATGCCTGTACTACTTCCCGGGGGCAAACCCCCGTCTACAGCTGCATCGGCCCGATCCACCGGGGGCACGAACCGAATCCCGCTGGCGAGACCCTGCGCGGTTGGCGTTGCTGAAGCTTCCTCGGGGTCGGAGCCGAGTCCCGGGTACCGCAGGTACTCCTCGTTGGACTTGGCCTTCCTACTGGAGAACTTGAGGTCGACGGAGACCTTGTCGATGACCTTGAGGTCGATCTGGCCAAAAGATCTGGAGAATCTGACGCAGATCTCCTCGAAGATCTCGAAGCGGATGAAGAACTTGAGGGAGATCTCGACGCAGAACACGAAGCCGATGAAGAAGAAAACAGCGCTTGCGCCCCCTACCTGGCGCGCCAGATGTCGTGTCTTGGATCACGGACACCGGGAGTAAAGGATACCCCCTTTTTAGGTTTGGTATGGGGCGCAAAGGAGGCTGAGTGATGTCTTCTGCCCGGGGGCTTCGTCTATGCTCAAGATCTACGTACTAGCAAGCATCACAGAGACACAAGGAGTTTACCCAGGTTCAGGCCGCCCGGAGGCTAACAGCCCTACTCCTGCATGTCTGGATTGAGAGGTGTATCATGGTGTAGCTTTACAATGATGGTTGCGGGTGAGAACCTGGGAGGTGTTGGCTAGAGGTTGAAGACAAGCAGATCCTGGCCCGGAGGAGATCACCTCTCACCTAAGCTACGCTTGGACTCCTACACTACCTAGCCTAGTCTCCCCGAACTTGTCTTCTGGACTTGCGCTCTGCTTCACTTCCCAACTTGTCCCTTCCCTTGGGTGCCTCGGTCCTCCTTTTATAGGCTAAGGGGATACCACAGGTGCACCCTTGGGGCCGGAGATGTTTTGGCAGGAAAACCCCTCCGGGTTCTCTTTAGGAGGCGACGTGGCCTCCTCTCGTCCAAGTATTCTTCTCAGAGAGGGCGGACAGAGGCTGACAGCTTTTCCGCCTCCGCCCCCTTTTGGCGCCTCCGTCTTCTTGGCGCCCAAGTCTTCTAGGAGCTTCCAGCCAGGGCTAGCAAGCTTATCCTTTTTGAGCACTGGAGGTTGGTTCCCGGGGTGAGCCTGGCCTCCTGCCGAGCGTCGGGGTCCCGGGACCTTCATGCCTGCTTCCGGGTCGTGGGGGCCCCAGAGGGTCCCCGAGTCCTTTGCCTTGGTTGTCGATGCCGCGCGCGTCGGGATGCCGTGGGGCCGATGGGGGGCCCATCTGCCAGTCTTGTGCCTTGGCCTTGAGTACCTCCTTGGTGGGCCCATGTGCGATGGACCCACTTTGACCGCATCAGGGGAACGCCATGTTCCACTGTTGCGACAACCGGTCAAGTCGGTACTTCTGGAGCAACTTCCGAGCTACTTTCGGAAATTAATAGAAGGTTCCAGTACCGAAACAACTCACAGTCGGTACTTCCGGCTAACAGCCCGGTAGTACCGGTCAAGTCGGAACTTCTGGAGCAACTTCCGAGCTACTTCCGGAAATTAACAGAAGGTTCCAGTACCGAAACAACTCACGGTCGATACTTTCGGCTAATAGCCCGGTAGTACCGTTCAAGTCGGTGCTTCCGGAGCAACTTCCGAACTACTTTCGGAAATTAACAGAAGGTTCCAGTACCGAAACAAATCACGGTCGGTACTTCCGGCTAACAGCCCGGTAGTACCGACGAAGCGTTTTGACTGGGCCGAGGCCACGACCGGCGCGCGCGCAGTGACCACCGGCGGCGTCGCGCACGGACACAGCGGTGGAGGGCATGCGGGGACGGCCTAGAGTACGGGTTCGACGCACCTGGTTATGGGGAACCAGAAACGGGCGGCACCGCTACCTATTCATCGCCGGAGCAACGCGAGCATCAGCGACGGGCGGCGGCCAACGGAGAGCTACGGCGATGGCGAGTAACTAGGGAGACAGGAGGAGGACGAGGATGTCCAGAAGAACCGCAAGCTCACCCTTGACATGACTAGCAGGCCGGAGAGGGGCGAGGAGCTCGGACGGCGATGAGCCCGAGCTCGAACGGCGGCGGTCGGAGGGGAAGAAGACGAGGTCGACGGGGATGATTCCGGGCTCCCCGGCTCGATTCATTAGATGAGGACGACGAGGGCGACGAGGTGGAGCAATTGCCCCGCTTAGATCTGCTCAGCAAGGTCTCTAGCGGTGGCGATGCCCGGATGACGGCGACAGTTCCATGGCGGCCAACGAGCTAGGTTTAGGGTTTGGTTTCGGGGAAAAATGGGGAGGGAACGAGTGAGGGGAGAGAGAGAGCAGCTTTGGTGGCCTCCTCATTCACTAGGGTGCAAGGTAGCGCGGCGCAGGGGCGAGGCAGGGCGGCAAAGTGCGGCCACTGTCGCCACATTGAAGAAGACGATGACATTTTTGCGCATAACCCCCTGGATCCTTTAGAGTTTATTTACAAGTTGGTCCAGCAGACTTTGGCTAATTAATTGGGGCATTTACATAAGCCCAAAAATTATAGAAAAATTCAGGGAGGCTCACAATAAGAAAAGGAAGCTCCCCATATTTTTATTTTGAATTTTTGAAAAGATGCACTTGGTATCAAAATTATAAATTGATTTGAACCAATTTTGAATTCTCAATTTTATTTCTTTGCTTGGCAAGAATTTGCCTTTGACAATTATTTATAAAATGTATTCTTGGAACTTCCTGGACAAATTGGAAACTCAAGAATAATTTGTTTTGCCAATTTGAGCAACGCATTTGGTTTGGAGATTTGGGAAGGGTTTTGCTTCCTTTCTAAATGTTTCTCGATTGTTGCTTTATCAAACTTAGCAATTTAGAATGTATGCCATGATGCAAGATGACAATGCAAAAGTGAAAATTTGGTTCAAATTTTACAGTACCAAACTGGGGCTGTTACAAATCTAACCCTCTTATAGGAATCTCGTCCCGAGATTCTAGGCTTGAGTGAAGAAGGCGGGGTATTCCTGACAAAGACTAGTTTCACGTTCCCAGGTTGCTTCTTCTTCAGAATGGTTAGACCACTGGATCTTGAGAAACTTGATGGTCTTGTTACGAGTCTTCCTTTCCACTTCATCCAAGACGTGGACAGGATGCTCACGGTAAGTCAGATCCTCCTGGATGTCCAACACTTCATGATCAACCCCACGAATAGGATCTTTGAAGCAACGACGGAGTTGAGAGACATGGAACACATCATGCACATCCTTGAATTTCTCTGGGAGCTCCAACTGATAGGAGAGATCACCTTGCTTAGCCAGGATAGTGAAAGGACCAACAAAGCGAGGTGCCAGTTTTCCCTTGATCCCGAAACGATGAACGCCTCGGAGGGGAGAGACTCGAAGATAGGCTTTGTCACCAATGGCATAGTGAACCTCCTGATGACACTTATCATAGTAGCTCTTCTGCCTGGACTGAGCAATCTTGAGATTCTCTCGAATGATACGGACTTTCTCTTCAGCCTCATTGATCACATCAGGACCGAAGAGTGGCCTCTCTCCGGTTTCAGACCAATTTAGCGGAGTTCGACATTTTTGTCCATAGAGAACCTCAAATGGAGCCATCTGCATACTAGCTTGATAGCTATTGTTGTAGGAGAACTCGGCGAGGGGGAGATATTTTCCCAACCTTTACCGAAGGAGATAACACATGCCCGAAGCATGTCCTCCAGAACTTGGTTTACCCTTTCAGTCTGGCCATCAGTTTGAGGATGATAAGCCATACTGAAGTTGAGACAGGTTCCCATAGCAGTTTGGAAGTTCTGCCATAATCTGGACACGAATAGACTTGTACGGTCTGAGATGATCCTTAGTGGAACCCCATGCAAAGGAACAATCCGGGCCATATACAAATCAGCTAGTTTACTGGAGTTGATATCCTCGCGAACAGGGAGGAAATGGGCGACCTTGGATAGACGATCAATGACTACCCAAATGGCATTATTACCTTTGGGTGACCTCGGGAAACCGGTAATGAAGTCCATACCCACTTCATCCCATTTCCACTCGGGAATAGCTATGGGGCGAAGAGTACCAGCTGGCCTTTGATGTTCGGCCTTCACATGGCAACAGACGTCGCTTTCAGCAACGTACTTAGCAATTTCTCGCTTCATGCGAGTCCACCAGAATTTGCTGCGGAAATCTTGGTACATCTTGGAGCTACCAGGGTGGATGGATATGGGAGACTCATGTGCTTCTTGGAGTATCACCCCTTTTACACTCCCACTCTTGGGCACCACAAGACGGTCCCCGAAATAGACAACACCAGAGTCATCAATGGAGAAACATTTAGCTTTCCCACTTGTGATATTCTTCTTAATCTTTCGGAGGCCTACATCTTGCAGTTGGGCTGCCTTGATCTCATCCTCAAGAGTGGATTTGATCTCTAAGTTTGGTAGATATCCGGAGGGAACAATTTCTAGATTCAAACGGGTGAATTCCTCATGAAGAGCAGGTTGAGCCTTCTCAACCATTAGGGTGTTGCAATAAGAGTTGCGACTCAGCGCATCTGCCACGACATTGGCCTTGCCAGGCTGATAGTGTCGGACAACTGTCCCAGGAACTGGGTGTGTCTCACGAAGGATCGAGTAAGGGGCTGAACACGGAATCAAACAACCCTCAACGTGCCTCGACGACGGTGCTCGCCTGGATCGCTGCGGGGAAGCACTGCAGAGAGGAACGCGCGGTATTACCCAGGTTCAGGGCCCTCTAGGTGAGGTAAAACCCCTACGTCCTGCTTCGAGTTGTATTGCAATTGCTTGGAGAGGTTTTCAGTACAGGGCGAGCTTGGCGAGCTCCGGGGCTAACAATGGCTACTGCTAACCTCAGATCTAGGGTATGGGCTTGTGAAAACACCAGAGTGTGAACCCTTTGCCTGAACGGGGTCCTCCTCCCTTTATAGGCGTCTCGGGCCTCTTCCCCCAAAACATCTTGGCGGGAAGGGCTACCACACGGCGACGAAGGAGGAGGCGCGGTGCACCAAAAAGGTGGAGTTCACCATAAAGGTAAGGGCCATGGACGCGGTCCATGGCAGGGGCGGCGTCACCAAAGCTAGAAAAGCCACCGTCCAAATGGGACGGTGGGCTGGCGCTGCTGAGGCAGGATGGGTCCCGCGGTGACGTCGTCCTTGGAGGGTAGCTGCAGACGGTTCCCTTATCACCAAAGTGGCAATCTTTGGGGCTCCTTTGCTTGGGGTAGCTTTGTTGACTCCTTTATACATAAGAATAGCAACTGGAGCGCTGCCGTCATCGCGCGCTGGCACGGTCGTCACTCTGCGGAGGAATGCAGGGCCCATGTGCGCTCTGCCGCGGAGGCAGAGTTGGCTTCGGGGGGGAAGAAAGCCTCGCGAGGCAAAAAGCCTCGCCGAGCCTTCCGGCTTGGTCCTTAGCAGAATTGATGGCAGCGTCCGAGACGCCCTCTCGAGGAGAGGTCCCTCGCCAAGGGAGAAAACCCTCGGCGAGGAGAAAAGGTCTCTCGCGAGGAAAAACCCTCGCGAGGCTCGCCAGGCTTGGAGAGCCTGGTCCTTAGCGAAAACTTCTGAGGAATCTTGTGGGCCCCGGCAGGCCGGCCCGTGGTACCCTGGTTTCCACTATGCCGACAGTAGCCCCCGGGCCCGCGATGGGCACGCCGAGGCCCATGGATGAAGGCGAAGCGTCGAGGGCCCAACGGTGCCTGCCGGGGCCGCGACACGTGGGGCGCAGCGGTTGCGCCCGCGGCCACGATCTCCTCAGCTCCAACAGGCGACGTGGCGGGGCCCGCCACGATTCGTGAGCCGGTCAATAAAGCCTGGGCGCGCAGACTGCGCCTTTCACTTCTCCCATAACTCCTCCGCATTCTTCTCCCAGTGCCTCCAAAAACATCTTCTTCTTACCAGAGCACTCCAACTCCAGGGTATTCGTCTCCTTCTCCGGCGACCAATGGCTCCCAAGAAAGCAAACACCGACCCGAAGGGCAAGGCTGCGATGCGGGCTGGCACGTCTGCGGCAGTGGCGCGCGGTGCTGCCCTCGAGGAGGCGCTGCCTCCGACCCGCGTCAACGCGGTGGCGATAGCAAAGGTGCGCCAGATGGCGGCAGCGGGCACCAATGAGCACGGCGCCACCGAGATGAGGCCGTCCGGCAGCAGGCTCACCGAGGGGTTCTACCCCATCTTCATCCATACTCTCTACGCCGGTCTTGTTCCTCCCTTCTCCGAGTTCCTCTTGGCGATTCTGGAGGTGTACCAGATCCAACTTCTCCACCATCATCCCAACTCCATTCTCATCCTTGCCATCTTCGCCCACCTCTGCAAGGCCTACATCGGCATCCGTCCCTCGGTGGCGCTCTTCCGTAGCTTCTACTCCCTTCGGAACACTGCCTCCAACGAGCGGCTCGGCTGCTTCTCCTTCCGCATCGCCGCCGCCAGGAGTGAGAACTACATTCCCATCGCTTGGTGAGGTGAGAACGTCATCACCAAGGTGACGAAGAAGGTGGAGGACTTCCGCAAGAAGTGGCTCTTCGTCGACACCAAGAAGACAAACCCTCTCTTGGAGGTGCCCGAGGCCCCCCGAGGAAGTGGGCGCGCTGGGCGAGCGCAGACTTCAGGGGCCAGAGGCTTGACATGGTGTACGAGTGCATCCGGCGCATCCGCGTGGCCGGGGTCACCGGCCAGATGGTGGCAAGAGACTTCACGAGGCGCCGGGTCGCCCCCCTCCAATGGCACTCCGAGCCGGTGTGGCGGTACACAGGCAAGGAGGACGTGATGCGGCTGAGTTCGGACGGCTTCGTGCCTGAGGTGCTACGCCAGGTTATGGGAGTCCTCTTCGCGACGACGGAGATCCCGTCGCCTACCAACGACGAGGCCCGGCCGCTCATCAGCTTTGCCGAGGAGAGCATTGAGGCGCAGCGCCGGTGCATGCCCGTGTTCGACGAGTGGGGAATTGTGCCCGCAGGGCACCGCGGGCCTCGTCCCAACCTGTGGGCGGCAGAGCCGGAGTACATGGACGAGTCTCCGGAGCCGGAGGAGGTCGAGGAGTCTGGCGAGGAGCAGGCCTCGAGAGGTGCGGACCCCTTCGGCGAGGACGAGGCCTCGAGGGACACCGACCCGCTGGCGAGGACGAGGCCTCGAGAGGCGCCAACCCCTCGAGAGGCTCTGCCGGCTCTTCAAGGAGCGCTCCCGCCGAGGTGGACCTCCAGGTGCTTTCCTCCAGCGATGAGGAGGGTGCCTTCCGCGTCGCCCACTCCCAATGCATCGGAGAGGAGGAGGAGACGAGCGGCGGCGGGGGAGGACGCTGCGAGCCCCGCTCCAAGGGCATCCACGACAGGAGAGCCGCGACCGCGAGGAGCGCTCCTCACGTGGAGGCAGGGGCACCTCAGGAGGAGGCCGGAGCAAGCAACACCCAACCGCCCAAGGCGAAGAAGAGGGTGTGGGTTATGGCTGACGAGTAAGCCTCGACTCCTCTTTCCTTTTATCATTTTGCTTCTGGAAAACCCTCTTGAAGGATCTTCTAGTTGCCTTCCTTTCAGGCCACCTGCGGAGCCAAAGAGGCGGCGGCTCCGCAAGCTTGGAGAGACCGCCAGCGGCGTCGCGGAGACGCCTGCGGCTGACGAGCCGCGGCAGGCAGCTGTTCCTCCCGCGGGCGAGCACCGCGCGGAGGTGGTGGTTGAAGAGGCGGCGCCGTCACCAGTTCGTGCGGCAACTCCTCCCATGGCGGAGCACCGCGCGGAGGAGGTGACTGAAGAGGCGGCGCCGTCTTCGACTCGGGCGGCGACTCCTCCCGTGGTGGAGCACCACGCGGAGGAGGTGATAGAAGAGGTGGTGCCGCCGTCGCCAACTAGGACGGCCACTCCTCCCGTCCAGCTCGAGACGGAGGAGGAGAGGGTGGACGAGGAACTTGTCATGGAGCCGCCTCCAGAGGAGGAGGAGGCTCCCTCACGAGGGGCCGATGCGCCCGAGACCGTGGCGGACGCGGCCGTCACGGAAGGGGTTGGAAGCGCCCCTGAGGAGCAGGAGGCGGAGGCACCTCCGGGGCCCATAGGCGCCGGAGCTGAGCGCGAGAGGACGCCCAGCCCCCAGAGGGCAACCGAAGCGGGTGCCGAGGGAGGCGCCCCCACGAGCCCCCTGGCCGCACCAGAGGCGGCCGTGAGCCAAAGGCAAGAGGCCTCGGGCGCCTCGACAAGGGTCGAGGCCTCCGCACCCAGCAGTGGTGCGGGGACCTTGGCGCTGCAGGAACCGCGGCGCCAAGCAGTTCGTCGCCGAGTCGTCCTCAACCAGGCGCGGCGGTCGCTCGACAAGTTGGAGGGGCATCTCGCCGAAGAAGAACTTGCCCTAGCGGAGGAAAGGACAAGGCTTAGCGAGGCCTGGGCCCTCCTCTACGAGAGGGTGGAGATGTGCCGCCGGCAGGACGCAGCGGCCCAGGCGGAGCGCCAAGAGGCCCTTCGCTTCGCCAAAGAGACCCGCGACAGCGTCAAGCGGGAGGCGGAGGAGGTGATGGACCAGCTGGACGCTGCCAGAGAAACGCTCGAGACGGAGACCGCCTCCAAGCACGAGGAGCTAGCGGCCGCGGAGCAGAGATTCGCCGCTGACTCCGAGGTCGCAAGGGCCAGCTTGAAGGAGCTCCGCGAGCTGCTGGATGTTCGCGAGGAGCAGCTGGCGCCACGCGAGGCCGAGCTGGTGCGACGCGAGGGAGAACTCTCCCTCCGCGAGAAAGAGTAGCGCCAGCGCGAGGAGCAGGCCCAGCTGCTTGAGGAGGCCCAGGCCACCCGCGAGGGGCAGCTGCAGGAGCGCGAGGGCCTGGTGGCCCAGAACGAGGCCACCTACGCGAAGCGCCACGAGAAGGCCAACGCCGACTTTGCAGTGAAGACGAAAAGAATCCAGGATGAGGCCGACACCAGGGTCAAGCTCATCTGCGAGAGCCTTTCCAAGGATTATGAGGAGAAAGTCACGAAGCAGGAGGACCGCTTCAAGTCCAAGCGCAAAGAGCTCCAGGACCGCATCAAGGAGCTCGAGCTGGAGGAGAAAAGGATGACCTCCTGCCTCGAGCACGCCAGGGATGCCCAGGCTCGCGTAGAGGGGAACGACATCGCCCTAGAGAGAGACCTGGACGAGCTCCGACGGCAGGTGGGGCCGGCCGCGGATCTCGCGGAGCAGGCACGGGACCAACGCCAGATTGGCCGGTCCATGACGCGCCAGCGCCAGGGCATTCTCCAAAGCTTGGTGAACCGCGCGCGCGCGCGATTGGGGGTGATCTGAGGATCGAAGTTCCCCTCTTCTCCGCAGGAATCGACGACGAGGCCGCGTACTCGTTCTTCTTCGAGCAATTCCTTGAGAAGCTTGAGGAGGTGGCGAAGAGCTTTGACGAGCGCGTCGTGGAGGAGAGCCGCGATCTCCTCGTCCTTGCCACCAGCCGCATCTTCAGCAACCTCGTGAGGCTCCAGCCCTCGCTTGACCTCGGGGCCGTGACGGCACCGGTCGATATCAGCAAGAAGGCGCGGGAAGCCGCCGATGCGTACGCCAAGAAATTCGACCAAGTCGTGGTCGATGAGGATGAAGGCGACGGCGAGGAGGATGCTCTGGAGGAGGAGACGGAGGCTGCCGTGGACAAAGCGGGCACCTCGGGGGGCGCGACGGCCTGAACTCCTGTATCTGGACGTGCAGAGGCACGAATTATCTTAGCGTTTATTTGTAATAGCCCTGTAAAGACTAGTTTTAATCTTTGTTTGCTTGGTGAACATCCTTCGTGAGGCTTTTGTCTTCCCTTTCATGTCTTTTTCGCTCTGCGTCTTAGGACCCCCTCTTAGCGCTACACCACCGCCGCTTCGGTATGCGAGAGTCAGGGCTCCACAAGGCCGGGGGGTGCGTGAGGCCAAGAGGTAAGAGCCCCCAAGTTGCGATGCTTGGGGCTCCCCTTCAACGCGCAAGCAGCCCATGAGGCGCAGGAGAGAGAAAAGAGGCTCGAGGGATGAAAACCAGCGAGGGGAAAATTAACAAAGTGTTTGGACTTAGCTTTGCGAGGCGTTTTGCCTTGGAGAGGGTGTTGGTTCCCTGACGAGGTGCTTTCGTCTTGGAGAGGGTGTCGGTTCCCTGACGAGGTGTTTTGGGCCTGCTTCCTGCGCTTTGACAGATAGGCATACCCACAAGCAGTACATAGCTAGATAACTTATTTGCGCTCGTAGATTCCTTCATGTGTGTCTCGTGAGGAGAACTGGCACCAAGGTCCTTGGTGAGTTGACGTGCACGGGAGCCGGCTCATGAGTTCAGAGCTCCTTAGGAGTTGACATGCATGAAAGCTGACCCGTGAGTTCAGAGCTCGGATCCCTTGGGTTTGAGGCGCTGCCGGGATGCTCCCGTGGCATGGCACCATGCTAGCCCCCGCTCGTGAGATACACAGGGGGGATCATACGAGCAAGGATGAAACAGCAAATAACATGAAAGCTTACCAAAGCAAGAACATATGCTGGCGCGGAGCGCAAAGGTTCAAAGTGACCTGAAACAGAGGTTCATTACACTGGCGTGGCCAGAAACACAAAAAATCCGCCATGTCAGGCATGGGGTTCCACATGCTGTGGCTGAGACTCTCGAGGGGGCGTGCTCGGGGCGACGCATGTAGAGAGAGCTCAGAGGGGCCCCTATGCGGGGGTGGCTTGTAGAGCCTGCGGTCCACCATGGCTGGGCATGGGGATCCACCTCGCCAAGGCATGGTGCTTGAAGAAGTCACCTTGCCGAGGCACGGTGGCTTGGGAGTCTTCTCGAATGGCCCGCGGCAGCGTGTAGTAAAGAGGGGAGCCCGAAATTTTTCCTCGTGGAGGATGATGGCGCGAGGCTCTCTCTTGATGCAAAAAATTGCTTGTCAAGGACAATCAGGGGTAGAACTTGCGCAGGTGCTGGATGTTCCAGGGGTTGGCGACAGGGATGCCATCCTCCGTCTCGAGCCGCGCAGAGCCAGGCCTGGCGATGTGGACGACCCTGTAGGGTCCTTCCCACATTGGTGAGAGCTTGTGGAGGCCTGCCCTGGAGAGGATTCTCCTCAGGACGAGGTCTCCTGCTTCGAGAGTATGCGGGCGGATGTGGCGGCTGTGGTAGCGGCGGAGCCCTTCAAGCAGCAGGAGGTCGTTGTTGCGCAGCTCGTCCAGCTCAGCCTCCTTGAAGGCCAAGACACGGGGAGAGCCATGAGTGATCTCGCTGGGGAGGACGGCTTCAGCACCATAGACGAGGGAGAACGGCGTCTCACCAGTTGGCTTTGTTGGCGTGGTGCGGATGAACCAGAGCACCGAGGGGAGCTCGTCGATCCAGTGCTTGCCGCTGGCCTTGAGGCGGTTGAAACTTCTCGTCTTGAGGCCCTTGAGCACCTCGGCGTTGGCTCGCTCAGCCTGCCCATTGCTTCGTGGGTGCGCCACCGAGGCGTAGCAGATTTGGGCGCCGAGGCTGCTGCAGTAGGACTTGAAGGCGCCGCTGATGAATTGTGAGCCGTTGTCGGTGATGATGCGATTGGGCACGCCGAAGCGGCAGACCAGGCTCCTTATGAATTTCACCGCCGACTTCGCTGTTATGGTGCGCACAGGTTCCACCTCAGGCCACTTGGTGAATTTGTCGATGGCGACGTAGAGGTAGCGGTAGCCCCCGAGCGCTCGCGGGAAGGGTCCCAGGAGATCCAACCCCCAGATCGCGAACGGCCAGGAGAGCGGGATCGTCTGGAGTCCTTGCGCGGGCTGGTGGATCTGCTTGGCGTGGAATTGGCAAGCGTCGCAGGATTGGACGAGGTCATCTGCTTCTTGGTTTTCTGCTCGCGGGATGTGCTTGAGCTCCATGCCCCTGAAGTGCTTCTCCAGCTTGCGTACCTCTTCAAGGTAGGCCACCATGTAGGTGTCCTTAGGCGTGTAGCTTTTGTTGGAGAAGTTGACGAGGAGCTGAGAGTCGCCCTTGATGAGGATGCGCTTGACACCGAGGGCAATGGCGGCTTTGAGCCCGGCGAGGAGGCCTTCATATTCAGCAATGTTGTTGGAGACTTTGTCGTTGTCCTTGAAGCACAGCTGAACGGCGTAGTAGAGCTTGTCGCCTGTTGGTGAGGTGAGGACGGCACCAGCCCCTGCACTCCTGGCCGCGAAGGCACCGTCGAAATGCATGGTCCAGGAGCCTGGTTCCGTCCCACCTTAGGTTGTGGCTTCCTCCTCTTGAGGCTCTTCTTCGCGTGTGTCCGTCCACTCAGCCATGAAATCGGCCAGCGCCCTGCCCTTGATGACCCTGGTGGTGTCAAACTCCAGCTCGAAAGGTTGCAGCTCGATGCCCCAGCCTGCGACGCGATCTGTTGCGTTTGGGTTGCGCAGGACTTGCTCCAGGGGATATGAGGTGACTACCTTGATGGGGTGACCCTGGAAGTAGTGGCGTAGCTTCCTGGAGGCACGGAGGAGCGAGAAGAGGAGCTTTTGCTGCATGGGGTAGCGCTCGCGAACATCTCGCAGCACTGTGCTGACGAAGTAGACGGGATGCTCGACGAGGGTAGTCGTTGGCGTGGCAGCGGCTGGCTCCTCTCCAGGCTTGGTGGGGTGCTCGGCGAGGGTTTCTTGAGGCCCCGCCTGTGGAGGCTCGGCATGAGGCTGGAGGCTTGACGAGGGTGCTTCCTTGTCGGGTGGTTCTGGGCTTGGCAATGTGGAGGTCTGCTTGGCGAGGACTGGCTCTTCCCTTTCAGCCACCAAGACCGCGCCTGCCGTCTGAGGAGTGGCTGCAAGATACAGCTTCAGAGGCTCGCGAGGGCGTGGGGCAACCATGATGGTTGGGCTCGCCAGGTATTTCTTCAGGGTCCTCAAAGGCCTTTGCTGCTTCAGGGGTCCACTTGAAAGGACCGGACCTCTTCATGATCTTGAAAAATGGCAGTGCCCTCTCGCCGAACTTGGAGATGAAACGGCCAAGGCTGGCCATACATCCCGCTAGGCGTTGCATGTCCTTGAGGCGACGAGGAGGCTGCATCTGCTCTATGGCTTTCATCTTGTCGGGGTTGGCCTCGATGCCGCGGTGCGATACCAGGAACCCGAGGAGCTTGCCTGAAGGGACCCCAAAGACGCACTTGGCGGGGTTCAGCTTGATGTTGACCTTGCGCAGGTTGGCAAAGGTCTCCTCGAGGTCCTGGATGAGCGTGCTTTCTTCACGAGTCTTGACGACGATGTCATCGACGTAGGCCTCTGCATTCTTCCCCATTTGAGCCCCCAAGGCGATCCTCATGGGGCGCTGGAAAGTGGCGCCGGCGTTCTTCAGGCCGAAGGGCATGCAGACGTAGCAAAACACACCACAAGGGGTGAGAAATGCTGTTTTCTCCTCGTCCTCCTTCGCCATCTTGATCTGGTGGTAACCAGAGAAGGCATCCAGAAAACAGAGGAGCGCGCAGCCGGCGGTGGAGTCCACGATCCGGTCGATCCGTGGGAGGGGATAGGGGTCCTTGGGGCAGGCCTTGTTGAGGTCGGTGAAGTCGATGCAGAGGCGGCTTCCTCCGGTGTGTTTGGGGACGACCACACCGTTGGCGAGCCAAGTGGGATGGACCACTTCCTTGATGATGCTGGCCTTCTTCAGCTTCTCTACTTCCTTGATGATGAAGTCTTGCTTCTCTGGCGCTTGGCGCCGCACCTTTTGCTTCACGGGGCGTGCGTTTGGACACACGGCTAAGTGGTGCTCGATCACGTCCCTCGGTACTCCAGACATATCTGACGGTGTCCATGCAAACATGTCAGCATTTGCCCTGAGGAAGGCGACGAGCGCGCTTTCCTATTTGGGAGGCAGGTTGGCGCCGATGGTGACGCTAGCTCCCGAGCCGTTTGCCTCAAGAGGCACTTGCTTTGTCGCGGCCTTCTCTTGAGAGAAAAGCTGCTTCTTCTTCGCGGGGGGCCTCGGCAGGGGCTCCTCGTCCTCGTCAGCGGGTGACGCCACCGCGTCAGCCTTGTAGGCCGCCTGCGCAGCATACAGGGCGTTCGAGACCACGCCGCGGATGACGATGGTGCCACCCGAGCCAGGGAGCTTGACGAGGTTGTAGGCGTGGTGGGTCACCGCCATGAACTTGGCGAGGGCGGGGTAGCCGAGGATGGCATTGTAGGGCAGGCCGATGTGCGCGACGTCGAAGTCAATCAGCTCGGTGCGGTAGTTGGCCTGGGTGCCGAAAGTGACGGCGAGCCTCACCTGTCCCAAGGGGGTGGTGAGACCCTCAGTCACCCCCGAGAAGGGCCTGGTGGGCATGAGCCGCTCGTAGGGCACCTGCAGCTTCTCGAATGTCTCGACAGAGATGACGTTGAGGCCTGCACCCCCATCAATGAGCGTCTTAGAGACGGCGATGTTGTTGATGGTGGGAGTGCAGACCAGCGGGATGGTGCCAACGGTCGAGGTGGACTTGGGGTGGTCGGTGGAGTCAAAGGTGATGGGGCACTGGGACCACTTGAGGGGCCTGGAGGCCTCAACCCCGGGAAGGGCTGCCGCGACCTCGCGAGCGAATTGCTTGAAGTGGCGGTTGGAGCTAGGGGCCTGAGCCCCGCCAAGGATGCAAGCGGCCCCGCGAGGCACCTGGTAGCCCTCAGGAGTCTCAGCAGGGAGGTTGTCGTTCATGGGCTGGGCGGCGTTAGCCTGGGGGTTCTGCTGGTAGTTGTCGTCGTAGTTATTGTTCCAGCGTCGCCCCCCTCGGCCGCCGCGGCCGCCGCCGCGGCCTCCGCGGCCTTGCGGCCGACCGTTTGCCTCGCGAGCCTCGCGAAGCCTCTTGAGATCGTAGCAGTCCTCGGTGGCGTGGGAATGCCTGTTGTGGTAGACGCAGAAGGGGCGGTCATCTTTCTTCTCGGGTCCTGCGGCTGGAGTGGCAGCTTGGCGAGGCTGCTTGGCGTCAGGTTCAGCCGCGAGGACCGCAGTGGTCTTGCGCTTCTCGGTGGATTTCTTCTTCTTCTTGGACCCCTCGGCGGGGTCCCCTGGCTCGTTCTTGATGAACAAGCGGCCCTCCTCAGCCTTGGCGCACTTGTCCGCCAAGTCGAAAAGCTTGACGACGGTGTTGATGTTGTCGTGGATGCCAAGCTTCTCGAGCATCCGTACATCCGTGACTCCAGCCTGGAAGGCCGAAATGACCTGCGCGTCGGTGGCGTTGGGGATTTTGTTGCGCACATGGCTGAAGCGCTGGATGTACTTGTGGAGGGTCTCGCCAGGCTTCTGATGCACGGCGCGGAGGTCATTGTACGTGAGGCCGCGCTCGTACGTGCCCTTGAAGTTGGCGACGAAGCACCGGCAGAGGTCCTCCCAAGTGTTGATGGACTCGGCGGGGAGGTTGGTGAGCCATGAGGACGCGGAGTCCTTGAGGGCCATGGGGAACCAGTTCGCCATGACCTGGTCGTCGCCCCCGGCGGCCTGGATGGCCAGAGTGTTGAGCTGCAGGAACTCCAGGGGGTTGTTCTTGCCGTCGTAGCGCGGAGGAAGATCCGGCCGGAATTTGACCGGCCAGACGACGCGACGGAGGCTGCGAGTGAACGCGGCCGTCATGCCGTAGGTGACCGTGCCATTGGCGAGGGTGGCACGGAGGTGGCGCCCTGTGGCGGCGACGTCATGGACGGCGCGGTTGTGGCGATCCTGTTTGCGCTCGATGCTCACGCGTGCGTCCTCCGGGGCTCGCTGCACGATTTGGCAGTCGTGCGGCGACGATGCGTGCGACGCGGCCCGGTTGTCGCAAGGAGGAGCCCCAGGAGCAGGTTGCGGTGGAGCCGGTGGAGCCGGAGCGGGAGCAGGCGCGGCGTGACGAGGAGGAATGGGGGGACCATGAGGCGCGCCGTGCGCCATGTCCCCTGCGCGGGCAGAGAGGACCAGCGAGCGAGACGGTGCAGGAGCGGTGGCGCGAGCGGCGCCGATGAGCTCGGAGAGGCGGTTGAGCCAGGCTTCCTGGGCCTCCGGCGTGGGTCGGTATTGCAGCAGCTCCTGCGCCATGAGGAGCGCAGTCGCCGGGCTGGGCGTAGGGCGGCCCAGCGAGGAGGCAGCCTGGTCCCGCGACGGGTGTAGGGAGGAGGCCTCCTCTTCGCCGAGGTCATCCTCAGCGTGGTCGATGTCGTCGTCCTCCGGGTGCTTGATGTGGGGCTCGGGGTCGACGTGGCGCTCCGGAGCAGCACTCCCACGCGGGCGGCCGCGCGGGCGGCCGGCAGGAGGAGCGGTGGCGGCGCTAGCCGTCCGGCGAGCGAGTCGTTCGGCGCGAGAGCCGGCCATGGCAGTGTCGAGGTTGAAGAAACGCCACAGCCCCCTACCTGGCGCGCCAAATGTCGGAGAACTGTCCCAGGAACTGGGTGTGTCTCACGAAGGATCGAGTAAGGGGCTGAACACGGAATCAAACAACCCTCAACGTGCCTCGACGACGGTGCTCGCCTGGATCGCTGCGGGGAAGCACTGCAGAGAGGAACGCGCGGTATTACCCAGGTTCAGGGCCCTCTAGGTGAGGTAAAACCCCTACGTCCTGCTTCGAGTTGTATTGCAATTGCTTGGAGAGGTTTTCAGTACAGGGCGAGCTTGGCGAGCTCTGGGTGGCTAACAATGGCTACTGCTAACCTCAGATCTAGGGTTTGGGCTTGTGAAAACACCAGAGTCTGAACCCTTTGCCCGAACGGGATCCTCCTCCTTTTATAGGCATATCGGGCATCTTCCCCCAAAAAATCTTGGCAGGAAGGGCTACCACACGGCGACGAAGGAGGAGGCGCGGTGCACCAAAAAGGTGGAGTTCACCATAAAGGTAAGGGCCATGGACGCGGTCCATGGCAGGGGCGGCGTCACCAAAGCTGGAAAAGCCACCGTCCAAACGGGACGGTGGGCTGGCGCTGCTGAGGCAGGATGGGTCCCGCGGTGACGTCGTCCTTGGAGGGTAGCTGCAGACGGTTCCCTTATCACCAAAGTGGCAATCTTTGGGGCTCCTTTGCTTGGGGCAGCTTTGTTGACTCCTTTATACATAAGAATAGCAACTGGAGCGCTGCCGTCATCGCGCGCTGGCGCGGTCGTCACTCTGCGGAGGAATGCAGGGCCCATGTGCGCTCTGCCGCGGAGGCAGAGTTGGCTTCGGGGGGAAGAAAGCCTCGTGAGGCAAAAAGCCGCACCGAGCCTTCCGGCTTGGTCCTTAGCAGAATTGCTGGTGGCGTCCGAGACGCCCTCTCGAGGAGAGGTCCCTCGCCAAGGGAGAAAACCCTCGGCGAGGAGAAAAGGTCTCTCGCGAGGAAAAACACTCGCGAGGCTCGCCAGGCTTGGAGAGCCTGGTCCTTAGCGAAAACTTCTGAGGAATCTTGTGGGCCCTGGCAGGCCGGCCCGTGGTACCCTAGTTTCCACTGTGCCGACAGATAGCTGAGGGTGACATCATAGTCCTTGATTAATTCCAACCATCTTATCTATCGGAGATTTAGATCTGGCTGGGTGAAGAGATACTTCAGACTCTGGTGGTCCGAGAAGATCTCGCAATGGTTGCCCAGTAGGTAGGGTCTCCATTGCTTCAGAGCATGAACCACGACAGCAAGCTCTAGATCATGAGTTGGATAGTTGTGCTCATGCGGTTTAAGTTGGCGAGAAGCATATGTTACTACATGGCCTTCTTGCATTGGCACACAGCCTCAGCCTTGTAATGAGGCGTCATAGTAGACGACAAAGTCCTTGTTGGTGTCCGGAAGGACAAGCATAGGAGTGGTCGTGAGTTTGACTTTTAGGGTTTGGAAGCTCTCTTCCTTGTCCTGTCCATACGAACTTCTTGTCTTTCTTGAGAAGGTCAGTCAATGCTTTGGCTATCTTGGAGAAGCCCTCGATGAATCGGCGGTAATAACCCACCAACTCAAGGAAGCTGCGAATGTCTTTGACCGACTTTGGAGTCGCCCAATCCAGAATTGACTGAATCTTGTCAGGTATTACAGCTACTCTAGCAGCTGACACCACATGACCTAGGAAGATGAGTTCCTTTAACCAGAACTCGCACTTGGAGAACTTAGCATAGAGACAATGATCACGAAGCTTCGTCAGAACTAGCCGAAGATGCTCAGCATGCTCTTCTTCGGTTTTGGATTAAACGAGGATGTCATCAATGTATATTATGATGAATTTTTCGTGGTACTCATGGAAGATGGAGTTCATAAGCGTCATGAAGGTTGTCGAGGCATTGGTGAGACCAAAAGACATGACGGTATACTCATGCAAACCATAATGGGTAGTGAACGCCGTCTTCGGAATATCCTCCTTCCTGATTTTGATCTGATGGTAGCCTGACCTCATATCCATCTTGGAGAATACAGTTGCACCAGCTAGCTGATCGAAGAGGTCATTTATCCGGGTTATAGGATACTTGTTTTTGATGGTTACCGCATTCAGAGGCCGATAATCAAAAACCAGACGAGGAACATTAGAATCCCTCTTTTTGACAAAGATGACAGGGCAACCCCAGGGTGAGCTACTAGGCCGAATGAATTCTTTCTCCATCAGCTCATCAATTTGTTTCTTCAGCTCAATCAACTCTTCTGCCGGCATGCGGTAAGGCCTTTTGGAAATCGAAGCAGTTCCCGGAACTAATTCGATGACAAACTCCACACTTCGATCAGGTGGCATGCCAGGAAATTCTTCAGGAAAGACATCGGGGAAATCACACACCACCCCTACCTCATGCATTTCAGGGGGGGTGATTCCTTCCATAATGTATAGACTGATCTCCGGAGAGAGAGGAGTGGCAGCGGATGGAGTTGTGGATGAAGGGGACCAGTAACTCACTAGCCCGACGGTTGGGTGGATCACTGTGACAGACTTGGCAGCACAGTTCAAGTTAGCCTAATATTTGACTAGCCAGTTCATGCCCAAAATGACATCTAGACCATCTTACTTCAGGGCCATCAGCAGGAACGGAAAGGACCAATAGCCTATGGAAATCTGGACCTCCGGAGCAATCCAGTTAGTGTGCTAACTAGAGCCTGGTGTTTTAACCACTAGAGGGGAGTCCATGACCACAAACGGGATTTGATGACTATGTGCGAAAGCTATGGATATGAATGAATGCGATGCTCCAGAATCAAAGAAGACTGAAGTTGGATATTCATTAATTCGAAGCGTACCCATGAGAACACCGGGGTCCTCTTCAACTCCTTCAGCAGAGACGTGGTTAAGATGACCACGGTTGACACTCATAGCCTTGCCTGCTGGTGTAGAGGGAGCTGGTGCAGGTGTTGTGGTAGCAGGTGCCTTCTGAGGATACTCCCTTGAGAAGTGACCCGGCTGGCCACAGCTGTAGCAAGTGGGCCTCGGTGGTGTAGGCAGCTGAGGATGAAACCCACTTCCAGCCGCACCCAAGGTCGAAGTAGCTGGGCGAGGCGGAGGTGGCCTGTATCCTGAGGGCCTAGGCGGGTATGGAGCATGTGGCTCCACGCTGAATGGCATGAAGACCCTGCGCTTCTTGACCTCGGAACCCGAGGAACTCTGATGGTCCCCCTGCGCTGGCCTCTTGGAAGCTTCCAGCTCCTTCCTACCTTGCTCCAGAGTGAGACCCTGGTTGTACAGGTCCTGGTAAGATTGGAACTTGAAGGGCAACAGCTCATATCGGAGCCGCGGTGCAAGCCCCTTGCGGAACAACTCCTATTTGTCCTCATCATTGGTCACATCCCGCGGGGTGTAGCGAGACAGGTGGTTGAACTCACGCCCATAAGCTTGGACGTCCATACGTCCCTGGTTCAGATCTAGGAACTCCCTCCTCCTCTTTAAGTCCATGATGGGCTTAGGAATGTAAGCAGCATGGAAGGCAGTGCGCAATTCAGCCCAGGTGAAGACATGGCCTGCAGCAAACATCGACACATGACTCTCCCACCAAGAACCAGTGGCTCCATTTAGAAGGTAGGTCGCAAAGTTCACTTGTTCAGCAGCAGGAACATGTAGGGCAGCAAACTTGCGCTCGAAAGCACGCAGCCAGTTGTCGGAGATCTGTCCCATGAACTGGGTGTATCTCACTAGGTAAGGAATCAAGTAAGGGGCTGAACACGGAATCAAACAACCCTCAACGTGCCTCGGCGACGGCGCTCGCCGAGATCGCTATGAGACGGCACTATAGAGATGAACATGCGACGTTACCCAGGTTCAGGGCCCTCTTGGAGAGGTAAAACCCCTATGTCCTGCTTTGGTTGTATTGCACTTGCTTGGAGAGGTTTCAGTACAAGGAGAGCTTCGGGAGCTCGAGGTGGCTACCAATGGATATCGCTAGAACAGCACTCCAAACCCTAGATCTCAGATCGGATCGACTAAAAAACCATCCCTTTGCCTGAACGTGCTCCTCCTTTTATAGGTGTCTTGGACCTCTTCCCCCAAATATCTTGGCGGGAAGGGTTACCACATGGCGACGAGGCAGGAGGACGGGTGCACGATAAAGGGTGAGTCCATGGATGCGGTCCATGGCAGGGAGCGGCGTCACCAAAGCCGGAAAAAGCCACCGTCCAGCCAGGACGGTGGGCTGGCGCTACTGAGGCTCGGGAGGCGCCCCACGGTGACGTCGCCCTTGGAGCGTAGCGGCAGACGGTCCCCTTATCATCAAAACGGCAATTCTTGTAGCTCCTTTGCTTGGTGCAGCATTGTTGACTGCTTTATACACGAGAATGGCAACTGCGGCACTGTCGTCAATGCGCGTAGGCGCGCCCGTGACTCTGCGGAGGGCGCAGAGCCCATGTTCGCTCTGTCGCGGAGACAGAGCTTGCTTCGTGAGGAAAAACCCTCGCGAGGCAAGAGGCCTCGCCGAGCCTTTTGGCTTGGTCCTTGGCAGAATCGAAGGCAGCATCCAAGATGCCCTCTCGAGGAGAGGTCCCTCGCGAGGCTCGCCAGGCTTGGAGAGCCTGGTCCTTAGGGAAATCTTCTGAAGAGCGTTGTGGGCCCTGGCAGGCCGGCCCGTGGTACCCTGGTTTCCACTATGACGACAGTAGCCCCCGGGCCCACGATGGGCATGCCGGAGTCCGCGGATGCAGGCGCAGCGTCGGGGGCCCAACGATGCCTGCCTGGGCCATGACACGTGGGGCGCAGCGGTTGCGCCCGAGGCCACGATCTCCTCGGCTCCAACGGGCGACGTGGTGGGGTCCGCCACGCCCTTGGTAACTGGCCAATAAAGCCTGCGCGCGATGATGGCGCCCATCACTTCGCCCATTACTCCGCCGCACACTTCTCCCAAACGCCTCCTTCTTCCCAATGCACACCACCTCCAAGAGTTTCCTCTCTCCTGCGACCATGGCGCCGAAGAGAGCGACCGCTCCTGGGAAAGGCAAAGCTCCGATGCAGGCTGGCAAGTCCGCGGCGGCGTCGCGGAGTGCTGAACCCAAGGCGGCGCTGCTGAAGTCCCGCATCAACTCGGCGGGGATCGACAAGGTGCGCCACCTGGCGGCCGCGGGGACCAACGAGCACGGCCCCACAAGCATGAAGCCAGCTGGCAGCAGGCTTCCCGAGGGGTACTACCCCATCTTCCTTCACACTCTCTCCGCCGGTCTCATTCCTCCTTTCTCCGACTTCCTCATGGGAATTTTGGAGACCTACCAGATCCAACTCCTCCATCTTCATCCCAACTCCATTCTCATCCTCTCCATCTTCGCCTACCTCTGCGAGGCCTACGTCGGCATGCGTCCTTCTGTGGAGCTCTTCCACAGCTTCTACGCACTCCGGTCCACCGCGCAGGACGAGCGGACCGGATGCGTCTCCTTCCGCATCGCCGACGCCAGGAGCAAGAACTACATCCCCATCGCGTGGAGCGGTGAGAATGCCATCACCAAGGTGACGAAGAAGGTGGAGGACTTCCGCCAGCGGTGGTTCTTCGTCGACACCAAGGTGAAGAACCCTCTTATGGATATACCCGTGGCGCCCCCGAGGAAGTGGGCGCGCTGGGCGAGCGAGGGCTTCGAGGGCCCAAAGCTTGACGCGGTGTACGAGTGCCTGCGGGGGCTCCGCGACGCCGGCTTCACCGGCCAGATGGTGGCGAAGGACTTCACAAGGCGCCGCATCGCCCCCCTCAAGTGGCATTCAGAGACGATGTGGACGTACATAGGCCCGGAGGATGGGATGCGCCTGTGCACGGACAACTTCACGCCGGAGGTGCTGGACAAGGTCATGGGGACCCTCTTCGCTACGGTGGCCATCCCAGCCCCAGCCGCCGACGAGGCCCGGCCGCTCTTCACCTTTGGGGAAGAGATGGTGCGCGAGCATCGTAGGGGCCTATCCAGATTCGATGAATGGGGCATCATGCCCGAAGGACACCGCGGGCCCCGCACAAACCCGTGGGCGGCGGAGCTGGAGGAGATGGACGAGTCGCCGGAACCAGATGAGGCAGAGGACTCTGGCGAGGGCGAGGCCTCGGGAAGCGCTGACCCCTCGGGAGGCCTCGCCGGATCCTCAAGGAGCGCACCGCCTGAAGAGGACCTCCAGGTGATTTCCTCCAATAGCGGTGAGGATCCCTCTCGCGGAGCTCCCTCCCGACGCACCGCGGAGGAGGAGGAGGAAAGCCGCGGCAAGGGAGGGCGCCGCGAGCCCCGCTCCAAGTCCGCCCACGACAGAGACGCCAGGGCCGCGAGGGGCGCTCCTCGCGAGGAGGCAGGTGCGCCTCGAGAGGGAGCCAGAGCAAGCAGCCCCCAGCCGCCAAAGGCGAAGAAGAGGGTGTGGAGGATGGCTGACGAGTAAGCCCTGGTCCTTCTTATTTCCTTTAGGATTTTTCTTTCGAATACCCTCCTGAAGGATCTTCTGTTTGTCTTTCTTTTTAGCAACCTTACGGCGCCGAAGAGGCGACGGCTCCGCAAGCTTGGAGAGACTGTCGGCGCCACCATGGCGACGCCTGCGTTTGACGAGCCACAGCGTGTGGCTACTCCTCCCGCGGATGAACACCGCGCGAAGGGGGAGGTTGAAGAGGTGGCGTCGTCGCCAGCATGGGCCGCCACTCCTCCCATACTGCAGGAGGTAGCGGAGGACGAGGCGACGACCGAGGCCGCACGAGCCTCGGAGAGGCCGGACGAGGCAGAGGCCCAAGAGGCCACCGTGGAGCCACCTCCAGAGGGAGAGGCCTCCACAAGAGGGGCTGACGAGCCCAAGGCCGCGGTAGGCGCGACCACCACAGGAGGGGCTGAATCCGCCCCGAAGAGCAGGAGGAGGAAACGCCTCTGGAGCCCACGGATGCCGGAGCCGGGGACGAGAGGACGCCCAGTCCCCAGAGGGCTCCTAACGGGGGCAGCGAAGGAGGTGCCCACACGGGCCCCCAGGTCGCACCAGGAGCGGCCGTGAGCCTGAGGCAAGGTGCCTCGGGTACCTCGCCAAGCGTCGAGGCCCCTGCACCCCGCAGCGATGCGGGGACCTTGGCGCTGCGGGAGCCGCGCCGTCACACAGCTCGCCGCAGCTCCGTCTTCAGCCAGGCGCGGCAGACGCTCGACAAGCTGGAGACGCAGTATGCCGAAGAGGAACTCGCCAGGGCGGAGGAGCGGGCGAAACTTGACGAAGCCTGGGCCCTCCTCCGCGAGAGGGTGGAGAGCTGCCGCCGGCAGGATGCGGAGGCCCGGGCGGCGCGCGAAGAGGCGATGCGCTTCGCCAAGGAGACCCGCGACAGCGTGAAGCGGGAGGCGGCGGAGACCATGGAGCAGTTGGACGCCGCGCGGGAGGCGCTCGAGGCGGAAACCACCTCCAAGCAACAGGAGATCTGGGCCGCCGAGAAAAAATTCATCATGGACTCCAAAGTCGTCGAGGACAGCTTGAAGGAGCTCCGCGAGAAGCTGGACACTCGCGGGGTGCAGCTGACACAGCGCGAAGCGAAGCTGGCGCGACGCGAGGGAGAGCTCTCCTCCCGCGAGGATGAACTGCGCCGGCGCGAGGAGCAGGTCCAGCAGCTCGAGAGGGATCAGGCCACCGCTGAGGAGGCGCTGCGGGCTCGCGAGAGTCATGTGGCCCAGGACAAGGCCACCTAAGCGGAGCGCCTCGAGAAGGCCAACGCCAGCCTCGCGTCGAAGCAGAAGAAACTGAAGGAGGAGGCCAACGACAGGGTCAAGCTCATCCGCCAAGATCTCGCCAAGAGTTTTCACGAGAAGGCCAAGAAACAGGAGGAGCGATTCATGGCGAAGCGCAACGAGCTCCAGAACCGCATCAAGGGGCTCGAGAAGGGGGAGAAGCAGATGGCCTCCCGCCTTCAGAGCGCCAGGGACGCTCAGGATCGCGCGGAAGAGAAGGCCGCCGCCCTGGAGAAATTCCTAAGCGAGCTCCACCAGCAGGTGGGGCCGGTTGCGGATGCCGCGGAGGAGGCACAGCACAACGCGCAGATCGCGCGAACCATGTCGTGCCAGCGCCAGCGCATGCTCCAAACCTGGTGTCTCGCGCGCGTGCTGTTGGGGATCGCCTGGGGACCGAGGTCCCCTCCCTCGCTGCAGAGGGGAACGACGACGAGGCCGGGTACGCGTTCTTCTTCGAGCGATTCCTCACGAAGCTTGAAGAGACCGCGAAGAACCTCGATGAACGCGCCGTGGAGGAGAGCCGCGTGTAACGCCCCGACCCCGGAATTATACAGAGAGGCTATGTGTTCGACACAACCATCAATGTATAAAACAAAGATTGAGACTTGTGGAACAGAACTGGCACAAAGCATGACTCTAAGACACAAAACATTTATAAAGCAACTCATATAACGAGAAGAATACAAATATTACAAACAAAAGGATCACAGATCCAACAATTCAACAAGCGGAAGCGGGTAGTGTTGTCTAACAACAAGAAGCAAATATATGGCCTAAGAGGCCTACAATAAACATCATCCCAGCCAGCTTGTTCCACGGTCCCAAGCTGCCACCTGGGAACCCCAGACTAGTAGTCGACGTCAACGAAGAACCCACCTAACTGCTCGGTGTCGTCCTCCTCTGAAATACAAAAACATAGATGCAACAAAGAGAGACTGAGTACGATGTACTCGCAAGTTTAGTAGGGCGATATAGGCCCAATGACTGACGGAGGCTCTAAAGCTTTATATGTATTTCTTTTGCATAAAGCTAACTTTCATAAACAGAAACATAAAAGACACCTGGCATTCGTCTAATCAGAGTATTTTTATAAAGGGAGATAAGAGAGTAACATTTTCCGCATTGGTTCTCATCGAACCCTTTTGTCACCAACAACACTCATCTCCACCAAGGCACCCCCTCGAATCACCCGCGAGGAAGTGAACCTTTATCACACGTTGATTATGCAACCTTTAGCTGCCATATCAATTAGGTTATAAGTTATCTATGGTCTCGTATATCCGTTCCCAAGTCGTCCATAACCGCGGACACGGCTTTTCGAAAAGATTAACCCTGCAGGGGTGTACTATTTGAAGTCGCCAGGTTCCGAGGGAATCCCAGCTCCTTATCCATTGGTACCGTCCGGCTCACCTAGTTGGCCCTCTTCCGGGGAAGGCCGGCAAGCGGGCGCGGTTAGACCTTTACATTGCATGAGGCTTACTCAAGGACCATCCGTGTGCGGAAGGACAGGTTAAGCGCTCCCAGCGCCCTGCCCCGCGGCCACATCCTAAACACCACCATCCTCGTTCACTTTTTCCACCCACACAACTCACGCGCAAATGGAAAGCTCGAACTAGAGGACCCTTGACAAGCCCCTCACAAATTATTCGGTCGATAAGGCGCCCATACACCCACCAATGGCAGCACGCTCGATCTTGGTTCTAGAGACAAGAACTCGCACCTAGGGGCTAGAGTGAGGCAAAACACCATCCCCGATGGCAACTCACCCAAGCCTACTTAGCATTTTAATTAAGCACCCCACATATCCACCAAGTCCGCATCATTCCATCGTCATCAACAATTATGGAAATAATTAACGGACAATACTAAAATTTAACTAAGCATGACTAAGCATAGCTAAGCATATGAACACATTAATTCTATCTTTAACTCGGGCCAACACTTCAACCCTAGGTTTCATAGGTAGGGATACATGTGATTGGCTAGGGGAGGAACATGCATTCATAGGATATTCTAATATTTACCAAAAGACATTTGAACCGTATGCAATATTATGGTGGATAAAATAATTTGATAAAACCATGGGATGCTAGATGCCAAGAAGGTTAGGTTATCTCTTGCCTTGATGCCCGGTAGCGTAGTATTGCTCGTCGGGGTAGGAGAGGGAACCCTCGACTCCGGAATCTATCGATACCCCAAAGAAAAGGCAAAGAACATATAAATCACACGAACTCAAGATGCAATGCTCAATCACATGATGACATGTCAAGTTGATGCAAAGATATCATTATATATATTGAAAGCAAATTAAATGAGGAGCCAAATAATTAGTGCAATTATTTGGAACCAACCCCATATTTATCTTAGTGGCCACATTCTTTATAAAATATTACATTATTATAAAGGTGGCTTAAATATGCATGAACATGACAAGAATGGATAGGTTTCGTCCTTCCGATCATTTTGGTATTTTATTTGTAATTTTCGGAGTACCGATGATTAAGTGGCAAATTAATTAAATAATTGGATTTAATTCATTTGATCAAATTATAAAATACATCACATAAAAGTTGGTGATCATGACATGATAAGCGTATGGTTTGATAGCATTTGACACGTTGATCACTTTGATATTTAATTTATAAATTTTGGATCAATATTTAGTAAGTTATGAATTTTCCCAAATTAGGCATCAATTTTACCCTTTTAGGGTTTCCTAATTATAGGGAAATTATTTTGCTCAAGAGGACATGACAAAGTTACCAACTGATAGGTTTTGTTTTGCTGAGCAATTTGATATTTAGTTTGCAAATTTTGAAGCAATATACAAAAAGATATTAAAGTTTTAAATTGCCTTTTTAATTCAAAAAGGAAAAAGCAAAAGGCCAGACAGGCCGGCCTTGCGCCGGCCAAGCCGGGCTGTAGGCCGGGCAGGGACCCGAGTGGTCCGGCCCAGAGCCGGCCCAGGCTGGCAACCGGCCGGGCACTAGCCCGAAGGCTCCGGCCTCAAGGTCGGTCCAGGCCGGGCGCTAGGCCGGCCCAGCACGCACGCACGCACGCGTGCCGGTCAAAGTCACGACCGGCGCGAGCACGGCGGTGACCGCGGCGTCGGCACGGACACGCACGGCAGTGACCGGCGCGCGGGGACGCGATTCTGGACGCGGTTCGACGCGCCGTTCTAAGGGGGAGTCGACGGGCGGCGATTTGGACCAATAGGTCGTCGGGATGCACACCGGCGACGGCTACGGCGGCGGTTGCGCTCGGCCGCGACGAAGCTACGAAGACGCGGCGAGAGGGGGAGGGAGAAGCGGAGCGGGCATGTCCCGGAGATGCGCAAGCTTACCGTTGACGCGTGGGGCTGGTCAGAGGGGCCGGAGACGGTCGGAATCGGCGGCGCGCTCGCTCAACATGCGACGGACGGAGTCGGAGAAGACGGCCCGATTCCGGCGAACCACGGCGTCCTAGCACGCGCGAGTCGCCGGGGAGGTAGAGGAGATGTCGGCGGAGCTTATGACGGCGTCGGCTTGGCCCCGGGTGGTCGGAGGCGACGACGAACGTGACGGCGGCGGCGGCAGACATGGAGCTCGAGGGGGGGAAAAGAGAAACGGAGAGGGAAGAGGAGCAGGGGAGGGGCAGGTGAGCAAGTGGGAGAGGGCGTCGTCGGTGGCCTCATTTACCACCAGGGTAGGCGGCATGGCGCGTGGGGGCAGGGGAGGCACGTCGGCGGCATGGCGCCAGCGCCCATGTCGCCACGGTGAGAGAGGAGAGAGAGAGAGAGAGAGGGCTGACAGGAGGGTCCCACCGGCAGGTTTTTGTTCTTTTGGCATTTTCATTTTTCAATTTGAAACCAGTAGCAAAGCTGGGATTTTATTGGGGCCCTCAACCATTTTGAAAAATTATGAAACAAATTACAGAGGCTCCCCATAACATGAAGTGGGTCCACAAAAATTGGGGTAGCAATATAAATTGTTTTGAGCAACATTTGTTCATAGGGTGTAGTTTAGGTCAAAAATTGATAATTTCCAAAATATATTTATTTGGAGCATTTATACATTTCCAAAAATAATGAAAATATTCATGGAGACTCTCACAATCATATTGAAACTCCCCATGATTTTAGTTTGAAATTTTGGAAGGTTTAACTTGGTTCCAAAAATAGGAATTGAATTAAGCCAATTTAATTTCTCAAATTTATTTAAATGGGTTGGCATTTATAAAATATATTCTTAGAACTTCCGGGACAATTTGGAAATTTAAGAATAAGTTGGTTTGGCCATTTTGGGCAAAGCATTTAGTTTTGGAAATTTTAGGAAGAGTTTTGCTTCCCTAGTTTTTAATATCCAAGTGTGGCTTTATTTAGAGTTAGCAATTTAAGCAATTATGCCATGATGCAATGCAACACAAAAAGCGAAAATTTGGCCGGTATTTTAGGGTACCAAATTAGGGCTGTTACACCGCGATCTCCTCGTCCTCGCCACCTGCCGCATCTTTGCCAACCTCGCGAGGCTTCAGCCTTCCCTCGACCTCGAGGCCGTGACGGCGCCCATCGACCTCAGCTGCCGCGTCGCGGTGAGCGAGAGGATGCGGAAGGCCGCCGAGGCGTATGCCAAGAAGTTCGACCAGGTCGAGGTAGAGGAGGATGAGGACGATGGCGAGGAGGACGCCGCGGAGGAGGAGGAAAGCGCTGCTGCGGACGACGGGGGCACCTCAGGAGGCCCGACGGCCTGAGCTCTTTCCTGCAGCTGGATGTGCATGGGGCACATATTATCTTAGTATTTTTCTTGCAAAACCTTGTAAAGACTTGTTTAAGTTTTATTTGAATGCTCTTGTGAATATCCCTCGGGAGGCTTTTATCTTTCCCTTCATGTCTTTTTCGCTCTACGTCTTAGGACCCTCTCTTAGCGCTACACCACCGCCGCTTCGGTATGTGAGAGTCAGGGCTCCACAAGGCCGGGGGGTGCGCGAGGCCTCGAGAAGTAAGAGCTCCCGAGGCGCGATGCTCGGGGCTCCCCTTTAACGCGCAAGCAGCCCATGAGGCATAGGAGAGAGAAAAGAGGCTCGAGGGACAAAAACCAGCGAAAGGAAATTTAACCAAGTGTTTGGACTTAGCTTAGCGAGTCATTTTTGCCTTGGAGAGGGTGTTGGTTCCCTGATGAGGCGTTTTTTTCCTTGGAGGGGGTGTTGGTTCCCTGATGAGGTGTTTTTCTTCCCGAGGTTGCCTGAGGATTGTTTTTAACCTTCTTTCCTGCGCTTGGACAGATAGGCATACCCACAAGCAATACATAGCTAGATAACTCATGCGTACTCGTAGGTTCCTTCATGTGTGTCTCTCGAGGAGAACATGCACCAAGGTCCTTGGTGAGTTGACGTGCACGGGAGCCGGCCCATGAGTTCAGAGCTCCTTGGGAGTTGACGTGCATGAGAGCTGACCCGTGAGTTCAGAGCTCGGATCCCTTGGATTTGAGGAGCTGCTGGGATGCTCCCGAGGCACAGGCACCATGCTCAGCCCCCGCTCGCGAGATGCACAGGAGGGATCATACGAGCAAGGATGAAATGCAATAATATAACTGCTTACCGAAGCAACAACATATGCTGGCGCGAAGCGCAAAGGTTCAAAGTGACCTGAAACAAGGGTTCATTACACTGGCGTGGCCAGAAGTACAAAATCCGCCATGTCTGGGCATTGGGTTCCACATGGAGTGGCTGAGACTCTCGCGGCCCGAGACGACGCATGTAGAGAGAGCTCAGAGGGGGCCCCTATGCGGGGGTGGCTTCGTAGACCTGTGGTCCACCATGTCTGGGCATGGGGATCCACCTGGCCAAGGCATGGTGCTTGAAGAAGTCACCTTGCCGAGGCGTGGTGGCTTGAGAGTCTTCTCGAACGGCCCATGGCAACGTATAGTAGAAAGGGGAGCTCGAATATTTTCCTCGTGGAGGATGATGGCGCGAAGCTCTCCCTTGATGCAAAAAATTGCTCGTCGAGGACGATCAGGGGTAGAACTTGCGCAGGTGCTGGATTTTCCAGGGGTTAGCGACAGGAATGCCGTCCTCCGTCTCGAGCCATGCGGAGCCAGGCCTGGCGATGTGCACGACCCTGTAGGGTCCTTCCCACATTGGCGAGAGCTTGTGGAGGCCTGCCCTGGAGAGGATTCTCCTCAGGATAAGGTCTCCTGCTTCGAGAGTGCGCGGGCGGATGTGGCGGCTGTGTTAGCGACGGAGGTCTTGCTGGTACCTTGCCGCTCTCAGGGCCGCATTGCGGCGGAGCCCCTTGAGCAGCAGCAGGTCGTCGTTGCGGAGTTCGTCCAGCTCAGCCCCCTTAAAGGCCAAGACTCGTGGAGAGCCGTGGGTGATCTCGCTGGGGAGAACGGCTTCAGCGCCATAGACGAGGGAGAACGGCGTCTCGCTAGTTGGCTTTGTTGGTGTGGTGCGGATGGACCAGAGCACCGAGGGGAGCTCATCGATCCAGTGCTTGCCGCTGGCCTTGAGGCGGTTGAAGCTTCTCGTCTTGAGGCCCTTGAGCACCTCGGCGTTGGCTTGCTCGGCCTGCCCGTTGCTTCGTGGGTGAGCCACCCAGGTGTAGCAGATTTGGGCGCCGAGGCTGCCACAGTAGGACTTGAAGGCGCCGCTGATGAATTGCAAGCCGTTGTCGGTGATGATGCGGTTGGGCACGCCAAAGCGGCAGACCAGGCTCCTGATGAATTTTACCGCTGATTTTCGCTGGGATGGTGCACACGGGTTCCTACCTCAGGCCACTTGGTGAACTTGTCGATGGCAACGTAGAGGTAGCGGTAGCCCCCGAGCGCTCGCGGGAAAGGTCCCAGGAGGTCCAGCCCCCAGACCACGAATGGCCAGGAGAGCGGGATAGTTTGGAGTCCTTGCGCGGGCTGATGAATTTGCTTGGCGTGGAATTGGCAGGCGTCGCAGGACTGGACGATTGCGGCTGCATCTTGAAGCACAGAAGGCCAGTAGAAGCCACTCCGGAAGACCTTTCCTGCGAGGGTGCGCGAGGATGAATGGTGCCCGCACTCTCCTCTGTGGATGTCGTTGATGAGCTGGCAGCCTTCCTCGGCAGGGACGCACCGCAACGCAACCCCATTGGGGTGCTTACGGTACAGGTCTCCGTCATGGAGGCAGTAGGACTTGGCTTGGCGAGCAACCCTCTCGGCCTCTGCATCTTCCTCGGGAAGGACTCGATCTTGCAAGTAGCTCTTGATCTCATCGATCCAACCAGTGTCTTGGCATACCAGGGTCTTCAGCAGCCGATCACGTGAGGGCAACCCGCAGTTTGGTGCTCCACTTGATGGGGCTGGCGGGAGCTCCTCATTGATGCTCGTGTTGACCGCTGGTTTCTTGACCGAGGACCTGGCGAGTCTCTCCTCGAACACTCCAGGCTTCTGGGCTTCCCTTCTTGCTGCTCGTCTGGTGAGTTCATCTGCTTCTTGGTTTTCCCCTCGTGGGATATGCTTGGGCTCCATGCCCCTGAAGTGCTTCTCGAGTTTGCGTACCTCTTCAAGGTAGGCTACCATGTAGGTGTCCTTAGGCGTGTAGCTTTTGTTGGAGAAGTTGACGAGGAGCTGAGAGTCGCCCTTGATGAGGATGCGCTTGATGCCGAGGGCAATGGCAGCTCTGAGTCCAGCGAGGAGGCCTTCGTATTCAGCAATGTTGTTGGAGACCTTGTCGCTGTCTTTGAAGCACAACTGGACGGCGTAGTAGAGCTTGTCGCCTGTTGGTGAGGTGAGGACAGCACCAGCCCCTGCACTCCGGGCCGCGAAGGCGCCGTCAAAGTGCATGGTCCAGTAGCTGGGCTCCGTCCCTCCTGAGGCTATAGCTTCCTCCTCTTGAGGCTCTTCTTCACGCGTGGCCGTCCATTCGGCCATGAAATCAGCCAGCGCCCTACCCTTGATGACCCTTGTGGTGTCAAACTCCAGCTCGAAGGGCTGCAGCTCGATGCCCCAGCTTGCAACGCTGATCTGTTGCATTTGGGTTGCGTAGGACTTGCTCCAGGGGGTACGAGGTGACCACCTTGATGGGGTGACCCTGGAAGTAGTGGCGCAGCTTCCTGGAGGCGCTGAGGAGCGAGAAAAGGAGCTTCTGCTGCATGGGGTAGCGCTCGTGAGCGTCCCGCAGCACTGTGCTGACGAAGTACACGAGATGTTCGACGAGGGGGGTTGTTGACGTGGCAGCGGTTGGCTCCACTCGAGGCTCGGTGGAGTCCTTGTCGAGGTTCTCTTGAGGCCCCACTTGTAGAGGCTCGGCATGAGGCTGGAGGCTTGACGAGGCTGCTTCCTTGTCGAGGAGTTCTGGGCTTGATGAGGCGGAGCTCTGCTTGGCGAGGACTGGCTCTTCCCTTTCAGCCACCAAGACCGCGCTTGCCGTCTGAGGAGTGGCTGCAAGATACAGCTTCAGAGGCTCGCGAGGGCGTGGGGCAACCATGATGGGTGGGCTCGCCAGGTATTTCTTCAGGTCCTCGAAGGCCTTTGCCGCTTCAGGCGTCCACTTTAAAGGACCGGACCTCTTCATGATCTTGAAAAACGACAGCGCCCTCTGTAACAGCCCAGATTTGGCACCCTAAAATATGGGCCAAATTTTCACTTTTTGCTTTGCATTGCATCGTGGCATACATATTTAAATTGCTAAATTAAATATTGCAAACCATGGAAAACATTAAAGGGAAGTAAACCCTTCCCAAATTTTCCCAACCCAAATGCATTTGCTCAACTTAGCAAACCAAATTATTCTGTAATTTCCAAATTGTCCAGGAAGTTCCAAGAATATATTTGTTTCAATCTTTGTCAAAGACAATTGCTTGTTAAGCAAAGTAATAAATATTTGGATTTCAAAATGGGTTTAAACAAATGGTGAATTTTGACTCCAAGTTCAACTTCTCAAAATTCAAAATAAAGTTATGGGAGCTTCATTATAATATTAGGAGCCTCCATAAATATTTTCTTAAATTTATGGAATTGTTTAAGTATTCCAAGTCAATAAATTTTTGGAGTTTATCAAATTGCCATATTTAAATACTATGAACAAATGTTATGCAAAACTTTTTATTTTGCAGCACAAATTTTTGTGGAGCTTCTAAATGATATTGAGAGCCCACATGAATTTTTGCAAATTTAATAAAAATGGTTTAGTGCCTCTGTTAATTCATTAAAGCCCTGCTGTTTTTAAATCAGAAAAATGAAAAAAAGGAAAAGTTCAAACCTCTTACAGGTGGGGTCCCCCTGTCAGCCCCCTCTTCTCTCCCTCTTCACTGTGGCGGCAGCAATGCCACTGTCGCCATGGCCGCGTCGCCGTGTCGCTCCCCTGCTGCCTCCCTTGCTGCGGCCCCCCCTGGTGGATACGAGGAGCACGCCGCGCTGCTCTCTCCCTCTCTCCCCCTTTTTCTCCCCTGCCTCTCTCTCTCTCTCTCTCTCCCGCGCACGAAACCCTAGCTCGAGCTCCTGCCCGCCGCCCGCCGCCATCACGAACGCCGTCGATTCCGGCCGTCCCGGAGTCAGTCGAAGCCACCGTCGCCTCCGCCTCGAGCTCCTCTACCTCCCCCTCAAGCCGTGCGTGCTAGGAGGCCTCCAATCGCGCGAATCGAGCTCGCCTTCTTCGACGCCGGCCGCCGCGCGTCGAGCACCTTTGCCGCCGTTCCCGAGCTTCCCGCCCCTCTCCGGCCTGCCCTTCGGGCTTCTGGTGAGCCCGCCGTCCTCCTGGACCCTTCCTCCCTCTTCCTCGCCCTCTGGATCATCCCCGCACCGTAGACCGAGCCGCTCCGCCGCTGGACGTGCTCGCCGGCGCAACTCCGGCGACCATTTGGTCCCATCCGCCGCTCCCCCTGCTCCCCTCGGCCTCCTCTAGCTAGTGGCGTAGGTGCCTCCGTCCAATTTCCACCCGAGATGACGATTTCATGATCAACATGGCCTCAGTTCATCGGTGACATCATGATGACGTCAGCAGCTCATCTGTTTTTTATTTTCAGAAATTAACAGAGAGCTGGAAATTGCAATATCTTTTAGTTGGTAAATCAGAAAAATTCAAATAAGGTATCCACATGTTTAGAATTTCATAACCTACCCAATTATGTAACTCACACATGCAAATGAACTTTTGAATTTGAATTTAAATGTGAAATGCAAATCATCTGTGAGTTATTCAATTTGTTGGAAATTCATATCTAGAGTTTTATACTTCAGAAAAATGCAAATAATATGTTAAAATGCTCAGCTAAATAAACTCTACTTGTTACTGCATTTAGTTAAATTTTTGGTCAAATTAAATTGCCTGTTTTTGTTAAATATAAAAGGGCAGATTTAAATCAATAATTGGGAAATTCATAACAATGTGAATATTGCTCCAAAAATTACAAATAAGGTACCATTTTGTTCAGAGAATTAATATCTACCTATTAGTTGTAATTGAATGCTAAAATGAATATTTTAATTTGTTGTTTATTTAAAATTACTAAAATGGCAGATTATTTGTGGAAATTGAAAATTGCATAACTTGAGTTTTAATTATACAAAAATTATGAATAAGCTCTCAAAATGTTCAGTGAACAATGATCTACAAGTGTATGTTATTTTAGAGAATTGTAGATCTAGTTTTGGTGTTGTTTATTAAAAATTAATAAAATGGCATAATTAATTCAATTATTGAAAATATCATAACTTGATGAATATTAATTCAAAAATTACAAATGATATACCAATTTGATCAGCAACTCAAATGCTATCTATCTATGTTAAGTTCACAGCAAGTAACCAACTTTTCCTTTGATGTCATTATCGAATTGGTTAAAATGATTTAAATTGCATAACCGTTTAAATCACCATTTCTTCATCGTTAATCAGAAAATTGCAAACGAAGTACCAAAATGATCAGTAGGACAATACCTATCTAATAATGTCATTTTCATGCATTTAGGACCCATATTTCAGTACTGGAAATTCTTAATAATAACCTATTTCACTAAGTTAAATATGAAGTTATAACCCGTTAATTGCAATATTTATTTTAGGGGTTCCATTTAACTTGTGGGACATGCCCAATAGTATCCTATGAATGCATGTTTATCCCCTGAACCATCACATGCTTTCCCTTCCTATGAACTCTAGGGTTGATGTGTTGGCCGGATACAAATTATAATTGTTGTTTATATGCTTAGCTATGCTTAGCCATGCTTAGTCAAATACTAGTTATGTCCGTTGTTTAAAGTCCATAATTGTTGATGTTGATGGAATGACACGGACTTGGTGGTTAATGGAGAAGCTAAATTAAAATGCTAAGAAGGCTGGGATGAGTTGCCATCGGGGATGGTGTTTTGTCTCGTTCCTGCCCCTAGGTGCGAGTTCTTTACCTCTTGAACCAAGACTAGCGTGCTACCAACGGTGGGGGTATGGGCTCCTTACTAACTGAATAACTTGTGCGGGCGTATCCAAGGGTCCTCTAGTTTGCTATTTCCATTTGCGCGTGTGTGTGTGAGCGGAAAAAGGAATAATGAGGATGGTGGTGTTTAGGACGTGGCGATGGGGGCAGGGGCTGAAATAGGTTGGGTAAACTTGTCCTGTCGCCACAGATGACTCTTGGATAGTCTCACGCGAGGTAAAGGTTTAACCGCGCCCACTCGCCGGCCTTCCCCGGAAGAGGGCCAATAAGGTGAGCCGGACGGTACCAATGGTTAAAAACAGTACACCCCTGCAGGGTTTAATCTTTTCGAAAAGCCGTGTCCGCGGTTATGGACGACTTGGGAATAGACGATAAGATCATAGAGAACATTAACTTAATTGATATGGCAGCTAGAGGTTGCATAATCAACGTGTGATAAAGGTTCATTTCCTTGAGGGTGATTCGAGGGGGTGCCTTGGTGGAGATGAGTTGGTGTTGGCTACAAATGGTTCGATGAGAACCGGAGATGAAAGTTACTCTCTTACCCCTTTTCGGAAAACATTCTGAGTAGACGATGTCATGGGTCTTTGTCTCTTTTAAAAAGGAAAACTAGCTTTATGCAAATTAGCTAGATCTACAGCATTAGAGCCTCCGTCAGCATTGGGCCTATATCGCCCTACTAATTCTTGCGAGTACGTCGTACTCAGCCTTGCTTTGTTGAATATTATTTGTTTCAGAGGAGGACGTCACCGAACTGGAAGGTGGGTTCTTTATTGACATCGACGAGTAGTCTGGGGTTCCCAGGTGGCAGCTTGGGACGTCTTGGAACAGGCTGGCACGGGATGTTTATCTGTAGGCCTCTTAGGCCATATTTTCGATCTTGTTGTTTAGACAACTAAATTTGCTTCCGCTTGATGTAATGATGGGTCTGTGACCTCTGATTCTGATATTTGCTATCTTTCTCATATATGAGTTGAACTATGATCTCTTGTGTCGTAAAGTCTGTGATGTGCCAGTTGTTCCGTAGGCTTGGTCTCTTTGCTATACGTGAAAGCGATGTCTGAGCTTATGGCATGATCGAGGTGTTGTGTGCCGATGATCCATTCCGAGCACACCTGCCAATGAGTTTTGGCCTGGGATTGGTAAACCCAGTAACCCTCGATTGTGTAGCATGACCGGTTACACAACGTTTCACTGTATAGTTCTGGGGTCAGAGCGCTACACCCTCTTGCCGAACTTGGAGATGAAACGGCCAAGGCTGGCCATACATCCCGCTAAGCGCTGCATGTACTTGAGGCGATGAGGAGGCTGCATCTCTTCTATGGCCCTGATATTGTCAGGGTTTATTTCGATGCCACGATGAGACACCAGGAACCCGAGGAGTTTGCCTGAAGGGACCCCGAAGACGCACTTGGCGGGGTTCAGCTTGATGTTTACCTTGCGCAGGTTGGCAAAGGTCTCCTCGAGGTCCTTGATGAGCGTGTCCTTCTCGTGGGTCTTGACCACGATGTCGTCGACGTAGGCCTCTGCATTCCTTCCCATTTGAACCCCCAAGGCGATCCTCATGAGGCGCTGGAAAGTGGCACCGGCATTTTTCAGGCCGAAAGGCATGCAGACGTAGCAAAACACACCACAAGGGGTGAGAAATGATGTCTTCTCCTCGTCCTCCTTCGCCATCTTGATCTGGTGATAGCCTGAGAAGGCATCCAGAAAATAGAGGAGTGCGCAGCCGGCGGTGGAGTCCATGATCTGGTCGATCCTCGGGAGGGGATAAGGGTCCTTGGGGCAAGCTTTGTTGAGGTCGGTGAAGTCGATGCAGAGGCGGCTTCCTCTGGTGTGCTTGGGGGATGACCACACCATTGGAGAGCCAAGTGGGATGGACAACTTCCTTGATGATGCTAGCTTTCTTCAACTTTTCTACTTCTTGAACGATGAAATCTTGCTTCTCTGGCGCCTGGCGCCGCGCCTTTTGCTTCACGGGGCGTGCGTTTGGACACACGGCTAAGTGGTGCTCGATCACCTCCCTCGGTACTCAAGACATATCTGACGGTGTCCATGCGAACATGTCACAGTTTGCCCTGAGGAAGATGACGAGCGCGCTTTCCTATTTGGGAGGCAAGCTGGCGCCGATGGTGACGCTAGCCCCTGAGCCGTTTTCCTCAAGAGGCACCTGCTTCGTCGTGGCCTTCTCCTGGGAGAACAACTGCTTCTTCTTCGCGGGGGGCCTCGAGAGGGGTTCCTCGTCCTCGTCAGCGGGGGACGCCACCGGGGCAGCCTTGTAGGCCGCTTGCGCATCGTACAGAGCGTCTGAGACCATGCCGCGGATGACGATGGTGCCACCCGAGCCAGGGAGCTTGACGAGGTTGTAGGCGTGGTGGGTCACCGCCATGAACTTTGCGAGGGCGGGGTAGCCGAGGATGGCGTTGTAGGGCAGGCTGATGTGCGAGACGTCGAAGTCGATCAGCTCGGTGTGGTAGTTGGCTTGCGTGCCAAAAGTGAACGTGAGCCTCACTTGCCTCAAAGGGGTGGTGAGACCCTCTGTCACCCCCGAGAAGGGCCTGGTGGGCATGAGCCCCTCGTAAGGCACCTGCAGCTTCTCGAAAGTCTCGTCAGAGATGACGTTGAGGCCTGCACCCCCATCGATGAGCGTCTTATAGACTGCGATGTTGTTGATGGTGGGGGTGCAGACCAGCGGGATGGTGCCAACAGTCGAAGTGGACTTGGGGTGGTCGCTGGAGTCAAAGGTGATGGGGTACTGGGAACACTTGAGGGGCCTGGAGGCCTCAACCCCGGGAAGCGCTGCCGCGATCTCGCGAGCGAGTTGCTTGAAGTGGCGGTTGGAGCTGGGGGCCTGAGCCCCGCCGAGGATGCAAGCGGCCCCGCGAGGCACCTTGTAGCCCTCAGGAGTCTCGGCAGGGAGGTTGTCGTTCGTGGGCTAGACGGCGTTGGCTTGAGGGTTCTGCTGGTAGTTGTCGTCATAGTTGTTATTGTTCCAGCGTCGCCCCCCGCGGCCGCCGCGGCCGCCGCGACCTTGCTACCGCTCGCGGTCCTCGCGAGCCTCGCGAAGCCTCTTGAGGTCGTATCAGTCCTCGGTGGCATGGGAATGCCTGTTGTGGTAGATGCAGAAGGGGCGGTCATCTTTCTTTTCGGGGTCCACGGCTGGAGCGGCAGCGCGAGGCTGCTTGGCGTCGGGTTCAGCCGCGAGGACCGCAGTGGTCTTGCGCTTCTCGGTGGATTTCTTCTTCTTCTTGGATCCCTCGGCAGGGTCCCCTGGCTCGTTTTTGACGAACAAGCGGCCCTCCTCAGCCTTGGCGCACTTGTCCGCCAAGTCGAAGAGCTTGACGACGGTGGTGATGTTGTCGTGGATGCCAAGCTTCTCGAGCATCCGCACGTCCGTGACTCCAGCCTAGAAGGCCGAAATGACCTGCGCGTCGGTGGCGTTGGGGATCTTGTTGCGCACCTGGCTGAAGCGCTGAATGTACTTATGGAGGGTCTCGCCAGGCTTCTGGCGTATGCCGCGGAGGTCATTGTACGTGAGGCCGTGCTCGTACGTGCCCTTGAAGTTCGCGACGAAGCACCGGCAGAGGTCCTCCCAGGTGTTGATGGACTCAGCGGGGAGGTTCGTGAGCCACAAGGACGCAGAGTCCTTGAGGGCCATGGGGAACCAGTTCGCCATGACTTTGTCGTCGCCCCCCGCGGCCTGGATGGCCAAAGTGTAGAGCTGCAGGAACTCTAGGGGTTGTTCTTGCCGTCGTAGCGCAGAGGAAGATCCGGCTTGAACTTGACCGGTCAGACGACGCGACGGAGGCTGCGACTGAACGCGACCGTCGTGCCGTAGGTGACCACGCCATTAGCGAGGGTGGCGCGGAGGTGGCACCCCACGGTGGCGATGTCCTGGACGGCGCGGTTGTGGCGATCCAGCTGGCGCTCGATGTTCACGCGTGCGTCCTCCGGGGCTCGCTGCACGATTTGGCAGTCATGCGGCGACGACGCGTGCGATGCAGCGCGGTTGTCGTGAGGAGGAGCCCCTGCTGGAGCAGGTTGCAGTGGAACTGGTGGAGCTGGAGCGGGCGCGGGATGACGAGGAGGTGCAGGAGGTGCGCCGTGCGCCACGTCCCCCAAGCGCAGAGGGAACCAGCGAACAAGACGGTGCAGGAGCGGCGACGCGAGCGGCGCCGACGAGCTCGGAGAGGCGGTTGAGCCAAGCTTCTTGAGCCTCCGGCGTGGGACGGTACTGCAGCAGCTCCTGCGCCATGAGAAGCGCAGTTGCTGGGCTGGGCGCAGGGCGGCCCAGCGAGGAGGCAGCACGGTCCCGTGATGGGTGCAGGGAGGAAGCTTCCTCTTCGCCAAGGTTGTCCTCGGCGTGGTCATCGTTGTTGTCCTCTGGATGCTCGACGCGGGGCTCGGGGTCGACGTGGCGCTCCGGAGCAGCGCTTCCGCACGGGCGGCCGCGCGGGTTGCCAGCAGGAGCGGTGGCGGCGCTGGCCGTCCGGCGAGCGAGACGTTCGGCGCGAGAGCCGGCCATGGCGGTGTCGAGGTTGAAGATGCGCCTCAGCCCCCTACCTGGCGTTCCAAAATGTCGGAGATCTGTCCCAGGAACTGGGTGTATCTCACTAGGTAAGGAATCGAGTAAGGGGGCTGAACACGGAATCAAACAACCCTCAACGTGCCTCGGCGACGGCGCTCGCCGAGATCGCTGTGAGACGTCACTGCAGAGATGAACACGTGACGTTACCCAGGTTCAGGGCCCTCTTGGAGAGGTAAAACCCCTACGTCCTGCTTTGGTTGTATTGCACTTGCTTGGAGAGGTTTCAGTACAAGGAGAGCTTCGGGAGCTCGAGGTGGCTACCAATGGCTATCGCTAGAACAACACTCCAAACCCTAGTTCTCAGATCGGATCGACTAAAAAACCATCCCTTTGCCTAAACGTGCTCCTCCTCCTTTTATAGGTGTCTTGGACCTCTTCCCCCAAATAGCTTGGCGGGAAGGGTTACCACATGGCGACGAGGCAGGAGGACGGGTGCACGATAAAGGGTGAGTCCATGGACGCGGTCCATGGCAGGGAGCGGCGTCACCAAAGCCGGAAAAAGCCACCGTCCAGCCAGGACGGTGGGCTGGCGCTGCTGAGGCTCGGGAGGCGCCCCACGGTGACGTTGCCCTTGGAGCGTAGCGGCAGACGGTCCCCTTATCATCAAAACGGCAATTCTTGTAGCTCCTTTGCTTGGTGCAGCATTGTTGACTGCTTTATACACGAGAATGGCAACTGCGGCGCTGTCGTCAGCGCGCGTAGGCGCGCCCGTGACTCTGCGGAGGGCGCAGAGCCCATGTGCGCTCTGTCGCGGAGACAGAGCTTGCTTCGTGAGGAAAAAACCCTCGCGAGGCAAGATGCCTCGCCGAGCCTTTTGGCTTGGTCCTTGGCAGAATCGAAGGCAGCATCCAAGATGCCCTCTCGAGGAGAGGTCCCTCGCGAGGCTCGCCAGGCTTGGAGAGCCTGGTCCTTAGCGAAATCTTCTGAAGAGCGTTGTGGGCCCTGGCAGGCCGGCCCGTGGTACCCTGGTTTCCACTGTGCCGACACCAGTCGTCCGCTTCCAGCGACTCTCTAGCATCAGAGAAAGTCGGCGGCTGGGAGCGCAAGAACTCAGTGAGTGTGTTGCAGTCATTGTTCCTTCGTGCACCCTGCTGCACCAACTGCTCGAGCAGACGCTCGTTGCGTAGGCGGTTCTCTTCAATGGCCATCAGAACCTCTGCCATAGAGGGTGGCGGTAGTGGCTCTGCATCGCTTTGGTTACCACGACGGGTAGGAGCCATTCTGGAGATTTGAACAAGGACACAGTTAGTATCCATCTCTGAATACTTAGGATTGAGCATTAGTGTCCTCCCTAGTATAGAGACTTAAGATGGCACTAACACAAGTAAACAGAACAAGACAACCACGTGTGACATCACGTCAACGCGGCGATATCAAACAGAAGCAAAATACTCTAGACATACACTGGACGGTAAGAACCCAACCCCGAGAACCTTAAACTTTGACACAACTGTTAAAACAAATAGAGGTAAGTTAACTCAGAGATAGAGCGAATTGGGTAAGGAGTAAAAAGAATCCTAATATGGTTTTCACAACTCATTTTTAGGTTATAAATAACTTTCACAACACTAGACTCGACATCGTCCAATAGAAGGGTTTCCTACAGGCAGTCCTGCTCTGATACCAATTTGTAGCACCCTGATGACCCACAAGTGTAGGATATCGCAACAGTCTTCGTGGGTAGTTTGACCCTAATTTATTGATTCGACACAAGGGGAGCCAAAGAATATTTATAAGCCTTAGCAGTTGAGTTGTCAATTCAACCACACCTGAAAAGGATTTCTCTCGAAGCAAATTATCAGTAGTAACAGTGATTTGATGGCAGCAGTAGAATAGTAACAGCAATAGTAAAATAAAGAGAGCAATGATGACGGTAAAAGTAATGATTGTAAACAGCGAGATAAAAACACTGTAGGCATAGGGACAGATAGACGGGCGTTGCATGAATAAGATAGCTCATGAAATGAACATAACTAAGCACGAAGCAAATAAATATATAAATAGCATCCAAATATCAAACAGTCATAGGCATGTATTCCTAATTTAGCCGTACGTGCTTACAATAAGAACTTGCACGGCATCTTTTGTCCTGCCATCCGGTTTTCGCCGGGCCAATTAAGGAATAAATGGAAATTAAGGTGTTCCTTTTAATAGAACACCGGATCAAAGCATTAACACACAATGAATACATGTAACCCTCGAGTTGCCAACCATTCCCATCGATGTCCCCGTTTTTGTCACTCGGGGTCTTCGGTTCCGGTTGACAACAAGTGCATACCACTAGTAGATAGGATCCAAACAACAATTATACTCATGCAAACATAAGTGTTCAGATCTGAAAACATGGCACCCGGGCCCAAAGTGACAAGCATTAAGCATAACTAGTTGCACCAACGATGATTAACACAAATAGAGGATACTAGGCATCGTGCCATAACAATTTGGCATCGAATTACATGAGCAATCTTATTCAATCCCTTCCATCCCCTTGCCTACAGCAGGGAACTACTCACACATGGAGGGGGACGACATGGATGGTTGATGGAGAGGCATTGGTGGTGATGATGGCGGCGATCTCCACTCCGGCAGGGTGCCAGAACAGCGATCCCGGACCCCGAATTTAGGGTTCGTGATGGCGGCGGAGCTCCGTAAGGTTTCTGGAAAAAGTGTTCGGGGGCCGTCGTTTTAGGTCGAGAGGAGGCTTATAAGCGAAGGGGGGGTCAAGAGACGAGGTCCTAGGGGCAGGGGCGGCCTCCTGCCACGGCCTGGACCCCACCCGCGGGTGGGACCCGCCCCTGCTCCTAGGGTGGCCCCCCCTCACGGTCTTCTGGCTCCGTGGCTCTTTTCCCTCAAAAATACTTTTTATAATTTTTCTGGAATTTTCCGCGAACTTCTGAACCCTGCACAAAAGAAAGACACCAAATGCAATTCTGCTGAAAACAGCGCCAGTTCGGGTTAATTCCAAACAAATAGCAAAGTATTTGGAAAAGTAGATACGTTTGCGACGTATCTGCTCCCCCAAGCTTAGCTTATTGCTTGTCCTCAAGCAATTCAGTTGACAAACTGGATGCGATAAAAGAAACTTTGACAAACACATTTGCTTCATTTAGAGCATAGAAGTTTAAACCATGATCTGTATTTTAATAAGCACAAGAGAGAAGTTACAAAAACAATAGAACTAAAGCAATCATGGAGACTTATGCAAAACTCACAATATGCTAACAAGTAATAATTTAAACATGCAAACAAATAGCACCGATGCAATGCATATAACTAGGCATGGTAAAGTGATCTCTCGCTTGCCCCTTTTGTGGGGCAAAACATAAATGTCGGGCACCTCTTGAGACATTAAACGGTGACTAGATGTAAAGTTATCAGAATTGAGAAGTATCTCAATCATGCTCCAATCATTAAAACTTTGGGACAAAGCACGTTATACTCAGAATGACAGCAATGCTCTATAAGATGGTTCTCAAAGAAGGGTGATGACTCAACATTAATATATAAAAGAAAGGCCCTTCGCAGAGGGAAGCAGTGATTAATCATGTGCTAGAGGTTTTTATTTTTATAAGCAGAAGTAAAACAGTTTTGAGAGATGTATGCTTTCGTCAACGATTTCACACAGAGAGGCAATCTAGTCCCTCATGACAAGCAAGGCTTTTAGACTTGTGAGAGTAGCTGGTTCTTTAGAGGAGCGAGTATGCTCCTCTTTCTCCTTGGTTTCACCACTGTCCAATGTTTGAGCTGATTTCTCAGATTTTGCATTGCGCGGAGGAGAATGGTGAGTTATATTTATATTTTGCTTAAGCTGCTCTCGGGTTGATTCAAGTGAAGACGTAATCCATCAACACCGGGTGAAAGGGGGGAAATGACCTCGCTTGTCACAAGTTATATCTAGCCCTCTACTGCTTCCTCATGAGCTAAAAACAGAGACATAAAAAGAAGCAATTTTTTGCATGATTTAAAGGTAGCACATAACAAATTTACTTGGAACGGCGGTGAAATACAATATGTAGGAAGATATAGTGGACTCAAATGGAATACTTTGGTTTAGGGAAAATGGATGCACGGATGGACAATTACACCCAGTGCAAATGGAGGCAAGCAAAAGACTCGGGAGCGACCGATCAAGAGCACTACTATCATAATCATGCTTTGCGACAAAATCAATCAATGAATAAAGCATAAGAGTGATACTACAATTCTAAGCACAATAAACCGTCGAGGCTTAACAGACTTTATTTTTAGTCTTTTACATGTGTGAACATGTGCCAAGTCAATCCAAATAAATCTTTTGGAGGAGGATCTCACTTCACCATACCATATTATAAACAATGCAAAACATGCTCACGTCTACATGACAAATTATCCACTCTTAACAAGTTGAGGCTAAGCATAGGAATCCATAAAAACTAAGTAATATCATCTACGCAACATTCTACCATAGCAAACTAAAACATGAGCATGAGGATAAGCATCTGTAAAAAAATGAAAACAAATAGAGTTCATACCAAATTTCCTCATCAAATCCATGTCGCCAAATATCATCATTATTGCATAGACGCTTGCACAACCGAAAGATATGGAAATAATAAAAATGTGCAAGTGTCGTCACACACACAGGTTGAACTCTGAAACAACTACAAAACGAAGAAGATGAGAAAATATTTTTGTGTTTTTCGAATAGCGAAAGGAATAGCGCAGAAATAGAAGAGAAATCTTTTTGCTGTTTTCAATTTGGGAAGAAGCGACTAAAAACGAAGTAGAAAACAAACGAAAAAGAAACAAAAGAAAATATTTTTGGTCTTTTTGATTATGAGAAAGAAGAGGCAAACAAAGAGGGAATCTTTTTGGGTTTTTGATTAATAAACAAAAAGAACAACTAAGGCGACTGAGCAAATTGAAAAGAGCGAAAAGAAAGCAAAAAGAAAACAAATGAATATACAAAGGAATAGCGAAGACACCGACATATGATAGTTGAGTGAACGAAATAAAAAGATGTCGGTGAGAAATACGTACTCCCCCAAGCTTAGCCTTTTGGCCTAAGTGGGATCCATCTACCACGGCGGCGGCATGCCCCAATTGGCGCCCGTCTGTGGCTGCCACTGCGAGTCCTATGGCTCCTCCTCTGGATCCTCCTCAGGGGCTAATGATGCGAGGTACCACTACAAGAGAGATGACTTTTAGTGACAAAATGCCTTAGGAAAAAGTTCCAAACCGTCATTGATATGGCTTAATCGGTGACAAATTGCCTCTGGCGTCACAGATATACAATAATTAATGACAGTTGCATAGTTTGTCACGGACAAACTGTCACAGATTAACCAGTCGGGATGAGCATCTTAATAGGTGACGAATTGAGACCGTGGTGGCCTTAAACCGTCACTGAATACCATGCGGGACCTACTAGTCAAGTTTAATGAAAAAAAAAGATGCCATTTTTAATATAATGGTATCATTTTTGAGCCTAATAGTCTCTGTAAATAAATGATGCAATGGCGGCGCACAATTTAGAAATATAGCTTATAAAAAAGCTGTGGTCTCTAGGTTTCGAACTGATGACCTCGTACAGCTAAAATAGGGAGCCAACCACCAGTCCATCACGCAATTTGGATACGCGTATTGTAATAGTTTTATGTTATCTAATATCCACTTACACATAAACAAAACAAAATCAGATGGATGTATGACTTGAACATGCGATCTCCTCATATAGTGATTAAGCGAGCTAGCCATTAGGCCGCATCGCAACTTCTATTCTAAAATCATCGGTTTGTAAGGCCAGTGAGGATTTTCAGATTTTTTGGTTTGTAAGGCCAGAGAATTTAATCCCCTAAAAACGAGCACCCCTAATTAATCCAGAATACTCTGCCAATAAACACAGCAGCCGATTGGGCAGGAAAATGAACCACCGTATCAAATTCCCTATAATCTAGGCCCGTATTAATTAACTGGAACGCTCACCCAATAAATCTGGCAACCACCTATTGGCCAGGAAAACAAAACTATCTTATAATTTCAGGATGAATTTCCTTGTACGTTTCCTTGCATCGCGACAAGTCCTAATAGTTAAAATTAAAATTGGCGCAAGGTTGGGGATTGAACCGTGGACCAACTACATGTGGTGGGCAACAGGTTACCACCCAAACAAATGAATAATTCTGGTGGATACTCAACACAAAGCCTACTAATACATAGTTCTATTGCATGTGCCTACAAATTTGACCGACCAACTCCTTTTTGAGAAATTAAACAATAACAGGTTGAGAAAAAATAAATGGAAAGTTTTTTGTCTAAAAATACGAAAACTTTCACGGTGATCACCTTTTGATCCGAACTCAGATTGATGGCTTATTTTCATCCGGATCTAGATATGTTTGGGGTGAGCACCAATCCAATTTTCACACCATGTATGACATATTTGATGGATAACCCCAGGTATTATGAATTTTCTTGCTATATATCTAATTTCATCCATTTAAATGACTTTATATTGATTTTTAAAAGTAATTCAATTCTGAACTACAAGTATGTAAAAGTTTGCTCTCATGTTTATCCAAAATCATTTTAAGGTACAAAAGTAGTGATTGTGTCCCATAATTGACGATCGTTTTGAAAGATTCAACCCCTTTATATGAATAGCCATACCGGGCACTTTGATCATTTTTTGAAAAATCTCAAATAAAATGAAGAAATTTTCAAAAAATGTAGTACGTGCTCATCTAGTCCTTGTATGTGTACTAGTTCCTAGAAGAAATTCTAAACTTAGAATATGACAACTTTTCAAAAAAGTTTTAATAAAAACACTATCATGTATGAAGATTAATGGGTTGAAAACCAAACGAGCAAGATCACGGCCATATCCATGACATAGTATGTGATAATATGCCCACATTTGGTATATACGTGTAGCTTGGTATGGGATACAATATTACTAAATAAGTTGTAAAATTATTTATAAAATAAATATTTCCATTTTCTAAGTACCAAAAATGTCTTTTTTATGAAGCAAGTACAAAAAATATGGTGCAAAATGGAACCAATCCAATTTTCACACAGACAAGGTCATATTTGATGGATAATCCCCATATATTATGAATTTTCTCGCTTTCTATCTAATTTCGCTCATTTAAATAACTTTATACGTATTTTGTGAAAGTAATTCAAATTTGATCTACAAGTGTGTGATAATTTACAGTGATTTTTTTCAAAACCATTTTAAGGTGCACAATTACTGATTGTATCACATTATCGCATATAGTTTTGAAAGATTCGAACCCTTTCAATCAATAACCATGCTGGCCATTTTGACCATTTTCTTGGAAAAACTCAAAGAAAAAAAATGCAATTCTTGCTCATGTAGTCCGTTTATGTGTAATACTTGCTAAAAGATACTAAACTTGGGAAACGACAACTTTTGAGAAAAGTATTCACAAAAAACACTATCATGGATGAAGATTCATGGGTTTTGAAGCCAAACGAGCAAGATCATGGTCATATCCATGGCGTAGCATGTGACAATATGTCTATATTTGGCACATAGGTGTATCTTGGCATGGAAAATAATATTGCCAAACTAAGGTTTCAAATTATTTTTTAAAAATGTAATTTTCCATTTTCTAAGTGTCAAAATATATATTTTGTGAAGCAAGTACAAAAAATATGGTGCAAAATAGAACAAATCCATTTTTCATAGAAATTTGGCTATATTTGATTGATAATCCCTGGATATTATGCAATTTCTTGCTTCCTATCTAATTTCTCCCATTTAAATGACTTTACACTGATTTTTCGAAAGTAATTCATATTTGAACTACAAGTCTGTGATAGTTTTACCTCGTTTTAAAAATTCATTGTATGGTACACATCTAGTGATTTTATCACAGAATCGCCGATAGTTTTGAAAGATTCGACCCCTATCAATGAATAACCATGCATGCCATTTTTACCATTTTTTTTTGAAAAACTCAAATAAAATAAATAAAATTTAAAAAATGGAGTTCTTCCTGATGTAGTCCATTTATGTGTACTAGTTGTTATGAAAAATTCTAACCTTAGAATACGACAACTTTTGAGAAAGGTCGTCATATAAAATACTATAATGTATGAAAATTCATGGGTTTCAAACTAAACGAGCAAGATCACGACCATATCCATGACATAGTATGTTATACTATGCCTACATTTGACACGCATGTGTATTTTGGCATATTGAGTTCTTAAATAATTTGTAAAAATATCATTTTTCATTTTGAAGTGCTCTTCTCGATTATCCAATTCGATTCCACAAGACATATTTTGAACGAGATTAGGTATTGTCAAGTATGAATGATGTTAGTAGTTTTGCCTTCAATTTTGTATGCGACCGTAGATTGATACAATCCCAAATTCAGTGATACTCATCGCAATTATTGAAATACAAATCCACGAGATAGAATTTGAATGATATCGGATGTCGTCAAGTATGATTTGAGTAGTTTCATCATGATTATCTTTTACTACCTTGGACTGAAATGACAAAAAATAAACTTTTTGTTCTAATCTATGAAATAAAAAATTCACATTGCCGAATTATTTATTTGATGATGCCATCACAAATGGATCATTTATAATAGTGAAATACAACGATCGTCTATATTTGAGAAATGTTAAGTGGGCAGCGGTTCGTTCGAAACAAAAATACCACGATCCCACGAAAACAATGAAAAAAAGCTTACGCGGGCTCTAAGCGCGAGCGGGCGATGTTGAATTTCAGCCGAGCTAGTCATAAGGTTCAAACCGCACCCTACCTTATATCTTCCCCTCCCAAAATAGTCCTCTCCCCCCAAAGAACCAATCCGCGCCGCCGCCATGCCTCAATCTCTTTCCTCTCCGTTCCTCCCTAGATCTCCCATGCGCCACTGGTGGCCGGACCTCCACAGCCAACGCCGCCCAGTTCCCTCCACTCCGCTCCCCCCTCCCCGCTACACTCCCCCATTTTCTCGCGCGATCCCGACTGAAACCTACGCCGCCGACGTCCATGTGCTCTCCTCCGCCGTCCCCCTTCTCCCCCTTCTCCTATGTCCTAGCTGATTCAAGGTGTCTTGCAATTTGCAATGCTACTGTTGATCAGAGATATTCAAGTTCTTATAGATATGCAATTTTTTGTGTGGATTATCCCAAGATCTGTAGCTCATGGATGCGGCAGATGTGGCATAGGGAGAAGATGAAAGAGGAATTAGGTGCTCCGCACAGGGCACAGGGAGCAGATGTGGCCATCGTTAGTTCTCTGCCTCTTGATGCAAATAATGTGTGTTTTTGTTACACATCATTAGTTTACTTCCGTAGTAATCTGACTGGTTCTCTTTGACGTGCAGGTCGCTAGATATTCCTCAATTTGGTGGCGTCCGATTTGGTACCATCTACTTGCAGGGACTTCACTAAGGTTGCGGTTGCATTGTATGACTTTCTTTTTTCAGAAAAATGCTAGGTTCCCCAAGAACCGAGAACCAAGTGGATTCCCCAAGAATCAACATGTGAAAATTTGACTTGCTTTATGAGGTGTGAAATGACCAGAAGTGGCTGGTCCACTCTGTGGATTACAGTGAATTGTTCGAAGGTATACCTTATTTTTCACTCTTTGCCTTCTAGAACACGTCAAATACTTTTACAGGGTGTATTTTGCTTGGCCTTTAACTCTAGCATTAGATACATGGGTTTTTATTGGAATCGTTTTCAGTTGTCTGAATTTCCGTATACTTCTTCATAGCTATCTAACCTATGCAGTCAGTGTACATATATATGCAATGATCTGTCAATTGGCATCACACAGGCCCCGATCCTTTTATCCACTGATTGTAGAGTTGATTCATATCATCATTGAGCATGTGTTGCACATATGCCCTATTTATAACTATAAATTTCTATGCAGAGTAACTAAGTAATAGCAACGTCATTCACCCCCATAACTGTAAGCCCACACACGATTGACAATTTCTCTACCTGCTGCAAAATATACATAATGTGTAGTTGGATAACGACACCATTTTTCGACTATAAGCAATTTATTCCAAACATTTCAATGATTTGCTATTTAACGGAGTATGGTATGTCCTAACCATGAGGATTTCATTGTGTTACAGTCGGACATTCCTGTCGATCATTGGTGTTGTTATTGCTCGTATTTGGGGATTCGCAGGCTTGACAGGCTTCATCTTATACTTTCTGTTAATGATAGTAGCATTTCTACGGCTCTTGGCAAATTTAAAGTTTGCAGCCCACGCATACTTTGATAGTTGGAGCAGGATTTTACTAGGAGTTTTTGGTGGCCTTATGGTAAGAATTTTTGCCATACTGATGTATTTTGTGGTTTATCATAGTAGCCTAACTTCCTAAACGTTTTGAGCCTGAGATTCTATTTTTTGTACTACTGAAATATGTCCTTAAGACACTACTGTTTATAATTGATGTGGTGTTCTCTTCTATAATGTCATTTTAGTTGTATTCTAAGTTCATCTGGGAACCTATGGAACATTGAGGTGGATCCAAATGAGTTCTTATTTGGCACACCCGTCAATTTTTTTGATGTTAGGATGAAGTTATACAAGTCTATGCAAATCGAGTTTTTTACTGTATTTAATGATTACCTGTTGCTTTAGATAACCCAGTAGTGGACAAGGACTTGTTCAATTTTTTGTCCAAGAGTAGATATTTTACTTTCCCCTGAGTTAATCTGTGTTTGGTTTCTGTCTCTTCATAAATGTCATGCCAATTGCTTATCCTTGCATCTCACATGGAGCGATAATTTGTTGCAGTTAACAAGATCTATTGGGTATATATATCTGAAGAAACTAGAGTTCAAAACAGAACCTCCACATAGCAAGTTTTGGCTTCCAGAAACTTTCGGGTGACCACTTCTTAATCCTGAGTGAGCAATTACTGGTCACCAAATACAGTTAACTGACCAGTTCATCATTTTTTTTTGCATCTGATGGACTCTGGGAGCATCTTATAGTACACAAAGAAATTGAGCTTATCCACAATAGTCCTTGCAATGTATATCTTCTTATCTTATGGTTAGCTTATTTTACATGGTTCTTTGAAAGCTAAGTGCTACTTCATGCTATTGCTTTTTTTTGTATTATTACAGTACAAGTTCTTGAAGAAAGACACAAAGCTGACCTTCGATGAGGGCCGATGTTGGCGCTGGAGCGAAAGTTCTTATGGTTGTTGATCGAACATGCTGTAATAACTAGCTGCTGAAGTGGATTCTTAGATTAGAAATATTGCATTATCAAAAATATCGTGTGACTTGTGTTTTTACATATATGGTTGTTGAATGATGTGTATATGTATTTGAAGATGTCATGTGCAATGTAATTGAGGTTAACACTGCCGTGGGCAGAGGTTTATTTTGTACATTATTTTATGAGTATTGGGGTCGGTTCTCTCAAGTCAGCCGACTACAGGGTGCAAAGTCGCAAAAAAACTATTAGAGTTGACATTGTGTGGGTCCCACATGTAGGCACTGTGTGGGTCCAACTAGGCAGCATCGTGCTGGTCCCACATGATAGAATGCCATGTCACACTTTCTGGACCCACCCGTTAGCATCCAGGTCATCAAAGGACCCACATGTAAGAAGCCATGTCAGCATTTGTTGACCAGTTGTACAATCACATACAATCTAATAGTGACGAATTTTCATACATACGGTGACAAATCATGCTGTCACAGATTAATCTTGATCATTGACAAAAATTCCTACCGTCACTAATTCAACGTAAACAGTGACAAATTTTTTATCCCGTCACCCCCATGAATCTATGACGGTCAATCAGTGACAAACCTAATGACGCCTGATGCCCACAAGTATAGGGGATCACTAGAGTCTTCGTTCGGAAGTATTAACCAAATTTATAGTTCGACAAGATGGGACCACAAGAATATTAATAAGATCTTAGCAATTGAGGCGTCACTCTTAACCACATCTGTATATCAATAACTTGCAGCAGTAGTAGTGATGGCAGTAAAGGATTCAAGCGAGCAGAAATAAAACAGCAATAGTAACAAGGATTTCCCAGTTTTCACCGGAAAAGTGAAAGTGTAACTCAGAGATTTAAAACGTAGGCATGAGGTGACAGCGGGGCATTGCATGGATGAGAGTGATCATATAATAAAATAAAGCTAGCAATGGGGTTTTTCTCTAACTCCGATGTATGTAGGTATGTGTTCCTTAAATAGTTGTGCGTACTAACCAAGAGAATTTGCACAACATCTGTTGCCCTACCTGCCCATTTCACCGGGGCCAACTTGGAACTACAGGTAATTAAGGTCGACCCTTTCGTGTAGACCGGGACAATGCATTAATACTCCATAAACACATAGGATCCTCAAACTAAAACATCTCCCCCTTATTTTCCCTATATGTCACTTTTAGGGTTCGCAGGTTCTACACAATAGAAGGTGATACACTTTGCAGGTAAATACCAAACTCAATTATATGATGAAGCAAATAAGTTCAGTACTGAAATCATGCCACTCGGGCCCTAGTAGCAAGCATTAAACATAGCATAAATGCACCAACACAATACAAAAGCATCCTCAGGATAAACCCTAAGATTATCGAACAATGGGTAGCATTACATGGTCAATCTCATCCAATCCCCATCCACCTCACACGCATATAGCAAACTACTCACACATGGTGATGGAGAAAGAGCTCATGGTTGATGGAGATGAAGGCGGTGAAGATGGCGGTGAAGACGGCCTCCGGATCCCTTCACCGGAGGAGAAATCCTGGATCAATCTGTCCCCGAAACGAAGAACGTGGTGGCGGCGGCGGTGTGTTTCGCGAAAGCTCCCCCCTCCTAGGGCAAGCTTTTTTTCTCGTATATAAAGGGGTATGTCGAAGACCGGAGGCGAGGCGGTGCCCAAGGCCCATTTGGGGTGGGCCCACGCGGCCAGGTACAGGGGCCGCGTGGGGCCACCTCTTTTGGCCCTCCGGCACCCCCTCGTGTCCACCCTTTTTTCCAACGTGCTTCTTTTCCAGAAAAAGTGACGTGGTATTTTTCCCCGATTTTATTTTCTGCAAAAATAGCCAGAGGAGAGACTTCGCTAAAAACAGCGTCAGAATCAGCAGTTTTATTCAAATATGGAAGGATCCCGAAGCAAATTATGAGGCGAATGTTGGGAATATGCATTAGAGGCAATAATAAAATGGTTTATTAGCATATTCATGTTTATGATAATAGTTTATTATCCATGCTATAATTGTATTAACCGGAAACATAATACATGTGTGGAATATAAACACCAGGTGTCCCTAGTAAGCCTCTACCGGACTAGTTCGTTAGTCAAGAGATGGTTAGAGTTTCCTAACCATGGACTTGTTACAGTCACTTGATAATGGAGTCATATCATTAGGAGTAATGATGTGATGGACAAGACCCGATAATAAAGAGTTGCAATTGATCGTGTCACAACAGTTTTATTGCCAACACTTTTTGTATGCCAAGTATAGTTTCCTTAGACCATGAGATTATGTCACTCCCGTTTACCGGAGGAGTACTTTGTGGACATCAAACGTCACTTCGTAACTGGGTGATTATAAAGGTGGCTTTCAGGTATCTCCGATGGTATTTGTTGGGTGACATGAATCAAGAGTGGGATTTGTCCTTCCTTGTGACGGAAAAGATATCTCTGGGCCCTCTCGGTAATATAGCATCGGAAAGGTTGCAACCATGTGATTAAGAGTTAATCACGGAGATTCTATATTATGGACGAGTAAAGAGAATTTGCCAGGTAACGAGATGAAACTAGATATGGGGATATCGACGATCGAATCTCGGGCAAATTAAATATCGGTGAGACAAAGGGAATCGTATACGAGATTAAGAATCTCCGGCATCATGGTTCAATCGATAAAGAACTTCGTTGAATATGTAGGAGTCAATATGGGCATCCCGGTCCCGCTATTGATTATTGATATGATCATGTCTGCATGTTCTCGAACCCGTAGGGTCACACACTTAACGCTCAGACGTAGCTAGGGTTAGCGATGAGATAATTGATGGAATGAACGAATGGTGATTCGGAGTCTCGGATGGGATCCGGACGTCACGAGGTGTTCCGGAGGAGTCCGGAGAATAAGATTCATATAAGGAAAGTGGTTTCCGGAGGTATCGGAAAAGTTCCGGGATTTTCTGGAAGGGTTCCGGAATATTCTAGAAGGTTCTAGAGGAGTCTAGAAGTGGGGCCTATAGGAGTATGGGGCCCACATGGCATGAAGGGGTGGTGGACTGGCCTCATAGGCCAGCCGCACCACCAGGGCATTAAAGGCCCATATGGGCCAAAGGGGCCCATAAAGGGGGGGCCGGCCAAAACCCTAACCCTAGGGGCTGGCTTGGGGGCTAAGGCACCCCAGCCGCCGGCCCTAGGGAGGCCTTGGGGCGCACCCCCTGCCACCTATATAAGGAGGGCAAGGGGAGGGGTGCGGCACACTTTTGGGAGCCCTTGTGGCAAACCCTAGCCGCCCCCTCCATGCTCCTCCACCTCTCCTGCGCCACCCCTCTCCCAGAGGGCTGCCGCCATCTCCACCACCAAGGCTTGCCGCACCACCCCTAGATGTAGGGCTGCTGCTGCACCTCCTCTTCTCCCTCTCCTCTTGCTTGGCTTGGCGAAGCCATGCTCGTGGAGATCATTATCATCAACGCCACCACAACCGTCGTGGTGCCGAGATCCATCTAGCCATCTCCACCTTGCTTGCGGGATCAAGAAGGCGGAGATCTACATCGAGCCGTACGTGTGGATACCGCGGAGGTGCTACCCCTTGTGGCACTTCATCGAATTGGACTTCGAGGAAATACATCTCCTCGCGACTAGATGAGTCTAGTTGCGGGGATCGACTAGCCAACCCCTGCACCGACAAAACGCGTTTGTTGATCTTCAAGGGTAAGAGATTGGATCTCATCTTCGCTACCTTCGTCTAGTAGATCTAGATCCTTGGGGTTTATTCCGCCTGTTGCGTAGGAAAAATTTTGTTTTCTATGCTGCGACCCCAATCAGTGGTATCAGAGCCTAGATCTATTCGTAGATGTTGGTGCGATTAGAACACAAGTGTTGTGGGCGTTGATATTTTATGTTGCTACCTTCTCGCGTGCACTTTGCGTCTTTGCGGTATTGTGAGATGAAGCGGCCCGGACCAACCTTACTCGTCCACGCACGAGAGACCGGTTCCACGACTGACATGCAACTTGTTTTGCATAAGTGGCTGGCGGGTGTCTGTTTCTCTTGCTTTAGTGAAGATGCAATTTTCAATGGAAGGCCTTTCAAAAGGATGAGTAAATAAGCAACTACCATATCACCGTTGTGGTTTTGCGTAGATTAGAACGGTTCTATCTCGTTGACCCAAGCCACGTAAAAATTGCATAAACAAAGTAGAGGACGTCTAACTTGTTTTTGCAGAGGGGGTCATGTGATGTGGTATGGCCAATATGTGATTTGTGATAATGTATGCAATGATCATGTTTGTAATCTTTCGCGACTTGCATGTCGTCGAGTACGGCAACCGGCTGGAGCCATATGGTTGTCTTTTATTTTATGTGACCTGCGTGTCGATGAATCACCATGTAATTGCTTTACTTTATTGCTAAGAGTAGCATTAGTTGTAGTTGCAATAGTTGGTGGACAACCATGGTGATGGCGCCACGATGATGGAGATCATGCCGGAGATGGAGATCTTGCCGGTGCTTTGAAGATGGAGATCAAAAAGCATAAAAAGAAAGGTCATATCATATCACAATTATGAATTGCATGTGATGTTAATCCCTTTTTGTGCACCTTATTGTTATGCTTAGATGTGATCGCGACGGTAGCATGATAAGGTGATCTCTCGTGTTAATATCAAGATGTGTTCTCCCCTAGTATGCACCGTTGCCAAAGATCTTCGTTTCGAAGCACCACGTGATGATCGGGTGTGATAGATTCAACGTTCACATACAACGGGTGTAAGCCAGATTTACACATGCGAAAATACTACGGTTTCCTTGACGAGCCTAGCATGTACAGACATGGCCTCGGAACACAAGAGCCGAAAGGCTAAACACGAGTCATATGGATGATATGATCAACATGGTGATGTTCACCATTGAAGCTACATCATCTCACGTGATGATCGGTTGTGGTGTAGTGGATTTGGATCGTGTGTCACTAAACAACCAGAGAGATGTTGAGTTTAGTGGGAGTTCATTAAGATGAACTAAAATTATCATAAACAAAAGTCCAGATGTCTTTGCAAAAATCCTTGTAGATCATGGTCGACTATGGTAGTCTGTTCGTTGCTGAAATACTGCGTCTCGATGGGTCATTTTTGTTAAGTGGTACCTGTATTTGAAAGAAGTCCTAAACACCCATGCTCAGCTCTACGTGCTAGACGAACCAATAGGAGATAAACCTAAATATTTCTGCAAGCGATGAGGAGTACATGGAGTGGTTTTGAACCACCTACTTGAAAGTCAAGTGGATGATGTGCACCTTCATGAATTCTGACCTAAGTAGACAATTCAAGAACTTGATTGCAATGGAGATTGTTGATGAGCTGAAAAATAGATTTTTAGCACAAGTTAGAATTGTAAGGTTCGAATGTCTGAACGGTTTTTCTTTCACTCAAGATGGAAGAGAACACTTGCTTGGAACAGCACCTGAGGATAATGCATGAGATACATCATCGTCTAGTGCTTGTTTGGAACCACGAGATGAATGACGGTTTCGCGATAGATGGGGTGATACGCTAGCTTCTCCCCAGCTTCAAGAATTATGTCGGAGACTATGTCATGGGAAGGGATTTGATCACTTTCTATGAGTTTGTGTCTCGGCTGCGTCATGTCAAAGTGGAACCCATAGCAAGAGAAGTTGACAAGGCAGAAAGTATATATTGATATACATGTTATAAGTGTTTAAGTCCAAATTGCAATTGTGGCGGTTCCGATAAGTATTTGATACTCATTCTGTTTTATGAAAACAGAACCTGCTGCTTGAGATTTGCATAAAGGATATGGGAAGACGTTGTGGAATAGTGGCAATCAAGGAGTTGATGCTGGCAACGATCTGTCTCTACATTTATCATTTGGATTAGAGGATTTGAATAAGTTTTGTAATCGAATTAAGTGTGATTTTGATTAGTGTGTCTTGCTTATGTGAGACGGTTATTCATGTTAAAGACAATGGTTGTTCTATTCTCATGAGTGATCCTTTTTGGAAATCACAAGTTTCGATTATAAGTGTATTATTCTTATTATAATCTAAATGATAAATTAGTTAAACATTTATAAAAATAAGAGACATACTAAAATATCCAAAACTTAATAATGACAATTGTTTTAGTCGTGCTAAATATTGAATAAACATTTTGATGTTTTATCAATGCGCCTTATTGAAGGAGTATGACTAAAATGCCACCCTTTGGAAGAGTGACAGGAGTTGCCGGAAATAAACACAAGTGTTGGTTGTATTTTCAGCAAATGTTAGATGTCATTATTTTGTGAACTCCATCATAAGTGATATGAGTAAATATATGTATTTGTTCGAGTTATGATATTTGATGAGATCAAATAAAATTCTGGAGTTTAGGATATTAAGTTAACAAGAAAATTGAGTCTTTATGATTTGATCAAAAGAGACGAAATATTTGAGTTATATGTTAGTATGTGGACTTGTGACAAGTGTTATCACAAATTACAACGTTTAGAATATTTCAAAGGAGTTTGATATGTCCTAAGATATTGTAATCACACACTATTCGATATTGTGTGGTCTCAAAGAAGGGTATTATTTCGGGGTTTGATAATAGCATTTAGATTTATTTGATAAACACTCTGTTTAGAAATAAGGATCTATTTAATGATTTGCATTTCGCATATGAGTTATGTGAAACAGTGGTTTCATTAATTATGAGATAATTAGAAACTATTGCAAATAAAGTTTGTAGTATATTCATATGTGACTATGAATAGAGATTCCACAATGAGAGACTAAAAGGGACAAATCAATTGTTGATTGTGTTAAATGTTTTAGTGGATTTATCGTGAAAAGGTTTCATTGATAAAAGAATTGATGGAATGGAAAAGCTAAAACCTTGCTTGTTTATGTATCAAGTGGCACATATGTAAAGTGCTATGTTGGTTAAAACTTGACACATAAAGGAATTGATGATGGTGATCATTGAATTTCGGTTTAGCTTGTCTAAAGAAAAGTAGGATTCAAGAATATAAAGTTTTGTCAGGTTACAAAATAATATTCATGATTTACTTGTCATGTTTCAGAAACAAGACATACCTACGAAACTACAAAGAAGAAATAGAAGCCTTAAATACGAAAATGACTAAGAGTCATCCTATGTTAAGTTTAAATCACAAAGTAATTGTTGCTTGATTTTGTGAAAGTGATGTTTCACATATTTATTCCTCAAAAGGTGTTTCGTAGAGAATAAATAAAACTTAAAGCTAGTAGAGTACTAGCGTTTCGTATAAAGAGTTCTCGATATTAATAGTTAATTAAGAATTTTGGAGGTGTCCAAAATATCGAGAAAATACACGAGTGTGATCTAATTAAAATATGTGGTGACATATATTAAGTTAGAGCAGAAACTATTTTCCAAGATCAAAATATGTGGTGACATATGTTTGAGTGGGAGCTAGTTAAATCATGGTCAAATATAGAGATAACATATTTCTGAGTGGGAGCCAAAGTGGTTTCACAATTTAATATGTGTATGGTGTATATTTGAGTGGGAGTTTACAACATCTTGTTTGAGTGAAATGGAGATTTCATAAATGTTGTAAATGAGTCAGGAACCAACGTATAACTTGAGAAGTTAGTTTGAAACATCAAATATCCATGGAGATGGATGTATCTATGGAGGATAGATATGTTTGATAAGCATTATGTCAGGATGTTTAACCTAAGTAAGATTTTGAAGGAGTTCAAAATAAAACAAGAGAAGAAAGGTTCATCTGCTTGTGAAAAATAGGTGAAACATTGAGTTGATAACTCAGTACAAAATGATGGTTGGAGGATATGTTAGAATTCGCTATGAATTGTTCATAGGACTAAAACATATAAGAACCATGTGTTTGTATTTGACGATATGTGACCCAAGTTCTTGGTTAGAAGAACATGTTAAATGAGGAGTCATTTTTCATGGAGTTGAGAATCTAGAGATTGGTAGACTTGGTTGAAGTCATAAAACCAAACTAGATTGGAAATCTCATAATAGCAGAAGCGCAGCGAAAGCATGATCGAAAATATCGAAGTGACATGATTGCACTGTCGATTTGTGAGTCTACAACATATAGGAGTATATGATTAATTCAAGGATTAAAAGATATAATATTATGGTTTGAGAAAGTTTGTTTCAAGACTGAGTGAGTTCCGGGTGCACATGCTATGTGAAAGTTCTCTTGACTGATCATACGTCATGTAGGCATAATGGGAACGAAAATCTCACTCTCTAACCAAATATATTATATTCATCATATGATGATGATATGAGAATTATCATGTGATGATAATAGGTTTATCATGAGATGATAAAGTAATGTCAAATTAGGTGACATTGACGTTTTGCAAAGAACATAGAGAACTGTATAGTACAGAGCACGGACAGAACCTCTTCCACAAGCAAACATGATCAGCACTGAGACTCCATGAGTGTTAGACACCATGAGTGTTGGATCGAGAAAATGTAAACTAGATTATTGACTCTAGTGCAAGTGGGAGACTGTTGGGAATATGCCCTAGAGGCAATAATAAAATGGTTTATTAGCATATTCATGTTTATGATAATAGTTTATTATCCATGCTATAATTGTATTAACCGGAAACATAATACATGTGTGGAATATAAACACCAGGTGTCCCTAGTAAGCCTCTACCGGACTAGTTCGTTAGTCAAGAGATGGTTAGAGTTTCCTAACCATGGACTTGTTACAGTCACTTGATAATGGAGTCATATCATTAGGAGTAATGATGTGATGGACAAGACCCGATAATAAAGAGTTGCAATTGATCGTGTCACAACAGTTTTATTGCCAACACTTTTTGTATGCCAAGTATAGTTTCCTTAGACCATGAGATTATGTCACTCCCGTTTACCGGAGGAGTACTTTGTGGACATCAAACGTCACTTCGTAACTGGGTGATTATAAAGGTGGCTTTCAGGTATCTCCGATGGTATTTGTTGGGTGACATGAATCAAGAGTGGGATTTGTCCTTCCTTGTGACGGAAAAGATATCTCTGGGCCCTCTCGGTAATATAGCATCGGAAAGGTTGCAACCATGTGATTAAGAGTTAATCACGGAGATTCTATATTATGGACGAGTAAAGAGAATTTGCCAGGTAACGAGATGAAACTAGATATGGGGATATCGACGATCGAATCTCGGGCAAATTAAATATCGGTGAGACAAAGGGAATCGTATACGAGATTAAGAATCTCCGGCATCGTGGTTCAATCGATAAAGAACTTCGTTGAATATGTAGGAGTCAATATGGGCATCCCGGTCCCGCTATTGATTATTGATATGATCATGTCTGCATGTTCTCGAACCCGTAGGGTCACACACTTAACGCTCAGACGTAGCTAGGGTTAGCGATGAGATAATTGATGGAATGAACGAATGGTGATTCGGAGTCTCGGATGGGATCCCGGACGTCACGAGGTGTTCCGGAGGAGTCCGGAGAATAAGATTCATATAAGGAAAGTGGTTTCCGGAGGTATCGGAAAAGTTCCGGGATTTTCTGGAAGGGTTCCGGAATATTCTAGAAGGTTCTAGAGGAGTCTAGAAGTGGGGCCCATAGGAGTATGGGGCCCACATGGCATGAAGGGGTGGTGGACTGGCCTCATAGGCCAGCCGCACCACCAGGGCATTAAAGGCCCATATGGGCCAAAGGGGCCCATAAAGGGGGGGCCGGCCAAAACCCTAACCCTAGGGGCTGGCTTGGGGGCTAAGGCACCCCAGCCGCCGGCCCTAGGGAGGCCTTGGGGCGCACCCCCCTGCCACCTATATAAGGAGGGCAAGGGGAGGGGTGCGGCACACTTTTGGGAGCCCTTGTGGCAAACCCTAGCCGCCCCCTCCATGCTCCTCCACCTCTCCTGCGCCACCCCTCTCCCAGAGGGCTGCCGCCATCTCCACCACCAAGGCTTGCCGCACCACCCCTAGATGTAGGGCTGCTGCTGCACCTCCTCTCTCCCTCTCCTCTTGCTTGGCTTGGCGAAGCCATGCTCGTGGAGATCATTATCATCAACGCCACCACAACCGTCGTGGTGCCGAGATCCATCTAGCCATCTCCACCTTGCTTGCGGGATCAAGAAGGCGGAGATCTACATCGAGCCGTACGTGTGGATACCGCGGAGGTGCTACCCCTTGTGGCACTTCATCGAATTGGACTTCGAGGAAATACATCTCCTCGCGACTAGATGAGTCTAGTTGCGGGGATCGACTAGCCAACCCCTGCACCGACAAAACGCGTTTGTTGATCTTCAAGGGTAAGTGATTGGATCTCATCTTCGCTACCTTCGTCTAGTAGATCTAGATCCTTGGGGTTTATTCCGCCTGTTGCGTAGGAAAAATTTTGTTTTCTATGCTGCGACCCCATCAGGGAAGTGCTTGGAAAAGTGGATGCATTTTGGATGCATCAGCTCCCCCAAGCTTAGCTCGTTGTTTGTCCTCAAACAACTCAAACATAGTGCGGAAGCGATAAAAAGACTTTGACAAGAACTTTGCATTGCATATGTGACACTGTTTAATAGCAGCAAGTACTCAACACTTAATTCATACAACAACTAACAGAATGCTAGCAAAGGTATATCTCATCAATGTTAAAGCATCTATACATGTTGCAAGAGAAATAACACATAGTGTTAAGGCTTGGATGAGTTTGCCTAACTTTAGAAATAAACAAAGGTTCTTGCATCGCTTTTGATTGAATCATGTATTGACTAGTGAACTCATTGTGCTTACAACCTTGCTCTCAATTTTATCCAAACATTTGATGTTCCCTATTATGACTGACATGCTTGACAAACTTTTAGTTAAAAGCCTCATGCCCCGTGAATACGAGTACCTACACCATGTGTTAGTCAACTCGTGTAACTAGGCAAGCTCGAGCTTTTTCAGTCATTGCGAGAATAAAAGCATCATTAAGAGCGTCAACCGGGGTAGCTCTTGTCCCAGGACATGGACAAGCCCATGTCCAAACAACAAGACAAACGGACAATGAACAATCTCAGCACTTCTTTTATTTACTAATGGTTTAGCTTTTTATTATAAAGTGCATCACTGAATGTTCACTATGATATGCCGTAAATTTCCACCATGAATGATGCATGGCTTGAGTTGGCGACCCGAACGTCTCTCTAGTCAATTATTCCCACTCCACAAACTTACTAAGTTTCCACGTTTATTTCGACAAGATAGGCATCCATAGACAAAGGTACATGATATCAACTAATTTTAATTTAAGTGCAATGTAAAAAGCTTTCCATGTGTCAGCACATTTAAGCTAACTCCTAACCACTGAGCTTGTCAAGCATATGACTTCATTTTTAACATTTGAAAAATTCTTTCACTTTCTCTGTGGTTGGCAAGTTTAGTAAGCACAATGGGATGCGTAGACCTTTAGAACTACAGTTGTTCAAACCATAGCCAAGTATTATCACTAAATAATATCTCACTTGCATCATCATACACACTAAAACATGGAGAAGATAAACATTTGCTACCAGTTCCCTAGATGTTAAAGAAACTATGATGTGCACACTTGCTGTTATTAAAAAGTCCTCATAAGCATGGCAAAGGTGTCATACCTTTCATCTAGTTCATGCACATCAGCTCATCATTGTTGTTCTCCTCTCCCAACTTCGAACTGCACAATAAAAACTCAAATCTGCCAGAAAATGTCACTGCATTCAGTACTGTTTTGACCCTACTTAAACACCTCAAAATTTTGTCATATTTTACAGGTGTGTAGGTCGTGAAAATTTTCAATTGTGTTTAAAATTTCAGCTCAACTAGAGTTACAGAAAAATAATGAAAAATAAAACAGTGAGCAGATTTCAGCAATTCCTGCACCTCCATTTTCGCATCAGATTCAAGAAAACGAATATCTTTTTGTTCTTTTTTGTTTTTAGAAGCATAAAGTAAATGACCAGAAGTAAATAAGCAAGAAGAACAAATAGAATCTTTTTTTGTTTTTGTGATTTCAAAGCAAGAAACTGAAACAAAATAAGAGTGATATAAAACAACGAAATGAGAGGAAGAGAATTACTCCCCCAAGCTTGCAGTCAAGCTAATATCCTGGGTGGTAGCCATATCCACCACTTCCACCTCTAAGGTGGTAAACATATGTGTAGCCCCCCATGCCTGGATATTGTGGCCTCTCTTGAGGTTGGTACACCTGCATCGCTGGAGCTTGTGCCTCCTCCTGCGGTGGCTGTTCCTTCACGATCCACTTACCAGTGCTCCTGTCAAAGAGGTCAGTACAGGGGAGCCTAATGGAAACTTTCTGTCCATTAGTACTCAAATATGTGTAGAGATGAATCCCTCCATACGGAACACTCATTCCCATGTTGGAAATCAAAGCAAAATCAAGTAATGTGGACTTCTCTACAAGGGTTCCCATATTATCATTATATCCTCTTTCATCTTTAATGTATTTATAGACTAAAGTAGCAATAGCACCAGCGTAAATTGGGGTTTCATCAGTGGCATTTCTCCTTACAACATTATGCAATGATCTAGCAAGAATTACCCCCAAGTTATACTCACATGGTTTGTTCTCTTTTGCACATTTAAGCAAATAAATAATAGGTCCAGTGCAGGTAGAAGTGTTGTCTCTTGCAAGGAACAACGCAAAGTACCTCAAGTTAGGGTGCTGTATGTGAGTGAATTTGCCCCTATTTAGTCTATCAGGGGAATTAACAGAAACAGAGTGCCAGAAATTAACAAGTTCAGGATTTGAATCAGCACCGGTTTCTTCCCAACTCCCCGTGTTTACTATACCTATAGCATTGCAAAACTCATCTAGAGACATAACAAGACACTCTCCCTTCATACTAAACTTGCAAACAAAAGTGAGAGAATGTGCCTTACTTTTATTCTTGTGCCTGTGAGTCTCGGGCCCTTCGAATATGAAGGTAGAGAGGAACTCTCGTGAGAGTTCCTCGTATGTGTCCTGTGGGTTTTGAGAAAATGTCAGCAACCCGGTCGTTGTGGCGAAGGAGTTGAAATCCTTTTCCATTCCCCATTGTTGAAGAACACGGGGGTCTTGCCATCTTGTCGTGTGAATCCTCAACTTCTCCCCCACAAATGATGCGGAGTCCTCCCAAAGGTTATTGTCATCGTAGTTGAGGGAGACTCTGCATGCTCTTCTCTTGGGCCTTGAGCTCATCCCAAGCAATCCTTTGCCCTTGCTAAACATGGTACCTTGCTGCCCATAAATGAATTTCAACAAAAATCAAGATGTGAAACTCTAATACAACATTAAGCCATCCACATCTAGTCTCCACATCAATATCATGCATCAATATCAACTAGAAAACTTTAATCCCTGGATTTCTCAAACATATTTAGTGACACCTAGTGCAGCAAAATACTTCAGATACAAAGCACAAGAACAAAAACTAACTGGATGAGTGGAGAAGTCACATATCAAGGAGTAATCCCACCAAACAGATTCGAGAAAGCTGCTCTAAACTTGGAGATCAGGGAGAGCAGCAAGAGAGCACGAATTTTTTTTGGAGAAAATACCTGGAGCTGGTTTTCTGTCGAGAGGAAGGAGATGAGCCCCGACTCCTCACCTAACTCCACCTGTGGACCAAAGTGGGGGGTCCCACGTGGCCAGGTACAGTGGCCGTGTGGGGCACCCTCTTTTGGCCCCTGGTGGCCCTCTGGTGTCCCTCTTTTGACTATGAGCTCTCCCTTGAAAATAACTTACCTTTGAATTTTTCTGGAATTTTTCAAGAAATTTTTCTAAAGAGACGTTTTCAAACTAGATTTCTGAAATTTCTGCACATTGAAATAAATATTCCCAAGCAAATATTCTAAGAATTCTTGAGTATATAAAATAAAAAATGCAAGCAATCCTTATAGGAATCAAGTTTGCATCATTTCCATATTAATAATGAGGTTGATCAGGTCTCATTAATAATATGTAAAGGATATAACGCATGATCTTTATTTTTATATGTAAAGAAGAGATTCAAGTTACCTAATATTTGATTGGAATAGTTCCAATCATTATGGTAGCATATTTTGGTTCAGGAGGTGGTAAGGGAATTTCAAAGCTTCCAACTATAAGAGTATTTCTTTTAATGCAATTCACCATTTGGTTTACCATTGTAACAGCTTTCTTCTTGGGGAAATAGATAGTGTGCTCCCTTCCTTTAACGTTGAATGTCACTTTGCTTTCAGTGCAATTTATCACAGCCCCTGCAGTGTTTAAGAAAGGTCTACCAAGGATAATAGACAAGTTATCATCCTCAGGCATGTCTAATACAACAAAGTCTGTAGGGATTAACACATTGGCAACATAAATAGGTACATCCTCACATATTCCAATAGGTATAGCAGTTGATTTATCAGCCATTTGCAATCAAACTTCAGTTGGAACCAATTTGTTTAAATCAAGTTTTTTATACAAAGAGAAAGGCATGACACTAACACCAGCCCCCAAATCACATAGTGCATATCTCACATAAGTTTCTTTAATATGACAAGGAATAGTTGGAATACCGGGATCTCCACGCTTTTTAGGCACTTTCCCTTTAAAGGAGTAATCAGCAAGCATAGCAGTAATAGCATCAGTAGAAATCTTTCTTTTATTAGTGACAATATCTTTCATGTATTTTGAATAAGGAGGAATTTTAATAGCATCAACAAGAGGAATTTGCAAATATAAAGATTTAATTAACTCAAAGAACTTCTCAAATCTAGTGTCGTCCAAAGTTTTCATTACCTCTTGAGGATATGGTATGGGTCTTTGTACCCATGGATCCCTTTCTTTACCTTTTTGTGGATTTGGATGGTTTTTCTTCTTGTTCTTCTCAGTAGATGGTTGAGGGTCTTCCTTCTCAGCTGCTTCAGGTTCTTCAACATTTTCATCTTCTTGTAGTTCTTTTTCAGCTGAGGATGATTCCTCCTCTTCATTATTATTATCTTCAGTCTCAGCATCAGAAATTCATTGGGAGATTTGCCTGCAGAAAGTTTCTTCTTTCAAGCTTCTTGCTCTTTCCTCTTAGGATGGCCTTCAGGATAGTCGGGGTCCTGAGTACTTGCACCTCCCCTAGTATTAACTCCACAAACCTGTTTCTTCATATTAAGCTTTTCATACAATTGATTTTGAAGAGAAATCATTTGTTCTACTTGATTATTCATCATCTCACAATGTTTAACAATTCTTTTTACCACTCCCACATTGGCATGCAAACTTTCACGAAGAAATTTAATTTTGTGAGAGTTTTCCATGATCATCATTCTAATATTATGCTCTTCAGGATCATGACGATAAGCAAAATCATTCTCATATGATACTTCAGTAAAGGATGTTACCTTTTCATTACCTTTTGTGGTGCTAATAACATTGACTGGGATAGGGAAACATGGTTGATCATTAGGAAGTTTGACACCCATTTCAGATAATTCCTTGAGATGAGAGGTTTTAATTCCCTTCTCTTTAATGTCCTTTGAGGCTTCTTTCATTGCCTCTTTGTCCAGTTTGACTATACCTCCTTTCTTCTCCGGAAATATCTCGTCAGTATTCCAATCATCATAATTCTTTTAGATAGTTTGCAATAACTCAATTGCTTCATCAACAGTCCTTTCCCCGAAAACATTACCTGCAATACTATCAAGATAGCCTCTGGTGTTTTCAGTTAGTCCATTGTAAAATATATCAAGTATTTCATTATTCATGAAGCCATGGGTAGGACATTTCCTAACCATCTTATTATACCTCCCCCAAGCTTGGGGTAAATCCTCCTTCTCTTTCTGTGAAAAATTACTAATCTCAAGGGTTAGAGCATGAATTTTATTAGCAGGGAAGTACTTATTAAAGAACATCCGTAAACATTCTTCCTTGCTAGTAATAAATCCAGGTTCTAAACAATTATACCAAGTTTTAGCACTTCCTCCCAAATGTAATAGCCCCACTTTTGGTACCTGAAAATATGAGTAAAATTTTCACTTTTGCATGTCATATTGCATCATGGCATTTATATCAAAAGTTACCCACATGAAATAATACTTTGGATTTAACATGAAACCAAGGTTGGTGAATAATATTGGACAAACAAAATTCAAATTGAGCTATCATATTTGTTCAGGAAGTTCCAAGAAATTCAAATATGTTTGTTGCAAGAATTAAAGCACTTGCCAATTCAATTAATTAAAATAAAGCCCAAAATGGAAGAGAGCAATTCTAAAATATTTAACACATGAAATGTTCTCCAAATGGGCTGCAAATTTTATCATAGGTTCCAAATGTAATGTTATGGCTCTGTGAATTTTTCCAGAATTTTTAAAAATAGTTAAGGGCCTTAATTCATTGTCTAAACCTACTGGAATTAAATAAAAACAAAAAGGAAAAGAATAAAACTATGATAGTTAAGGGCCTACATGTCATCCCTTTCCCCTGTCGCCACAGGGAAAGCACTGCCGCCACGAGCGCCGCGTCGTCGTGCCCTCCCCACGGTCCTCCTCGCGCCACGGCCCCCTCCTGGTGGATAAAGAGCCTCCCCTCGACGCCCTGCCGTCTCTCCCCCTCCTTTTCCCCCCCTGCAGCAAACCCTAGCAGCCGACGCCATATCCGTGAACTGACCGAGATGCTGCCGCTCACCGCTGTCGACACAGGCCTCCCGGAGCAGATCAAGCTGGGGCAAAAGCTCGGCCTCCTTCCCTTCTTCCTCGTCGCCCGAGTAATCGAGCCGGGACGCTCGGGATCGACGCATTCGTCATCATCCTCCCCGCCTCCGACCGACGACCGCCGCCGCGATTGCCGCCATTGAAGCCCTTCCCCTTCACCGACGAGCACCTAGACGCGCTCAGGGTGAATACACGGTCCTCCTGGACCTATTCTTCTCGCCCCTCTCCCTCTGGTTCGCCGTATCTCCTTAGGCCGAAACAGCACCGCCGCCGTAGCTCGTCGCCGGAGCTCCTCCGGTGACCATTAGGTCCCTCGCGCCGCCACTAGACTCCCCACGCCGTGCGGAGCCAAATGCGCCCCCTCCCGGGTTCGCTAGCACAAGCACGCGACATATCGATCCACGGCCGCGCCGCCGGTCACCGCGCGCTCGCGCGCCGGTCGTGGCACGCGCCGGGGTCAAACCTGACCGTGGGCCTTCTTGCCCACGTGGATGCCAGCGTGGCTCTGGCCCCGCCAGTCAGCCACCGTGTCTAACCACGGTTCAGTGCAAAACGTCCGAAACGTTTTTCTGGAATTTAAATAAAAAGACAGAAAAATGAATTCAAACTTTGAAATTGCATAACTTTTGAACCACAAATCAGAAAAATGCAAATAATATACCAAAATGCTCAGGAAGGAAATATCTATCTGTTAGTGCCCTTGATAGAATTATTTGGACAAAATAAATTGCCTTTATTTAATGAATACTAAAATGGCAGAATATAAATGGAATTTAGATAATCCATAACTTTATGAATTTTGATCCAAAAATTGTGTTTAATAGCTCAAAATGTTCAGTGAACAATGGACTACCACTTTATGCCATTTGAGAGAATTTGAGAATTAAATTTTAGTGCTGTTTAAATAAATTACTAAAATGGCAGATTTAATTCCAATTTTAGAAATATCATAACTCGATAAATATTGATTCAAAAATTGCAAATGATATACCAAAATGACCAGCAAAACAAATGCTATCTATCTATGTTAATATCACAGTATGAAAATAAATTTTCCTTTTATGTTAATTTCGAATTGGTTAAAATGATTTAAATTGCATAACCGTTTAAATCATCATTTCTTCATCGTTAATCAGAAAATTGCAAACGAAGTACCAAAATGATCAGTAGGACAATACCTATCTAATAATGTCATTTTCATGCATTTAGGACCCATATTTCAGTACTGGAATTTTTGGATAATAACACAACTCACTAAGTTAAATATGGAGTTTTGACCCGTTAATTGCGATATTTATTTCAGGGGTTCCATTTAACTTGTGGGACATGCCCAATATGATTTCAGTGCATAATTTGACCATCTCATCATGGTTGTGCATGGAACCTTTGTATTCGTGTTATTTATTTCGTTTCCTGTATTGTTTGTGTATCGGTAGATTCAGGAGTCGAGGTTCCACCACAATACCTCGACGATCAGCGCGACCAGTACTATCAGCAATGCAAGAGCTAACCTAACCTTCTGTGCATATCTCATCCTATTAGTACAAGTATTTTTCTCCACCATAATATTGCATTCGATTCTAGAAACAACTTTTGGTCAGTGTATAGAGTATCCTATAACTTGCATGCTCCCTGAACCATTATCTGTTTTCCCTCCTATAAACCATAGGTTGAGGTGTTGGCCTGAGATAATTAATATCAGTTGTATGTTATGCTTAGATATGATTAGCCATGCGTAGTCGAATGCTTAAGTTGTCCGTTGATTATTTCCATACTTGTGAAGTTGATGGAATGTTCGGACAGTGGTGGAAACTTGTGTTAAGAAATAATTGCTAAGAAGGCTGGGATGAGTTGCCATCGGGGATGGTGTTTTGTCTCGTTCCTGCCCCTAGGTGCGAGTTCTTTACCTCTTGAACCAAGACTAGCATGCTACCAACGGTGGGGGTATGGGCCCCTTACTAACTGAATAACTTGTGCGGGCGTATCCAAGGGTCCTCTAGTTTGCGCTTTCCATTTGCGACTGTGTGGTCGGTGATGATGGTGATGATGATGATGATGATGTGATGAGGATGGTGGTGATAGGAGTGGCGATGGGGTAGGGTGTTGAAATAGGCACTGAACTTGTCCCGTCGTCACGATGACCCTTGGATAGTCTCATGCGAGGTAAAGGTTTAACCGTGCCCGCCCTGCCGGCTTTCCCAGCAAGAGAGCTAAATGATCAGGCAAGGGGTCGGACGGTACCAATGGATAAAAACAGTACACCCCTGCAGGGTTTAATCTTTTCGAAAAGCCGTGTCCACGGTTATGGACAACTTGGGAATAGACGATAAGATCATAGAGAACATTTAACCTAATTGATATGGCAGCTAGAGGTTGCATAATCAACGTGTGGTAAAGCTTCATTTCCTCGAGGGTGATTCGAGGGATTGCCTTGGTGGATATGAGTGGTGAATTCTGGTTACTACTGGTTCAAGGTGACCCGAAGAAAGAAAGTTTTACTATCTTATCCCCTTTGAGAAAAACCTTCTGAGTAGTCGGTGCCATGAGTCCTAGTGTTACCCGAAAGGAAAACTAGCTTTCTGGAAAACCAACTACTTACAGCTTTGAAGCCAAACAGCATCGGGCCTATATCGCCCTACTAATTCTTGCGAGTATGTCGTACTCAGCCTTGCTTTGTTGATTATTATTTGTTTCAGAGGAGGACGCCACCGAACTGGAAGGTGGGTTCTTTATCGACATCGACGAGTAGTCTGGGGTTCCCAGGTGGCAGCTTGGGGCGTCTCGGAACAGGCTGGCTGGGATATGTTATTGTAGGCCTCTTAGGCCATAATTTGAATCTTGTTGTTAGACAACTGTATTTGCTTCCGCTTGATGTAATGTTGGGTCTGTGACCTCTGATTATGATATTTGCTATCTTTCTCATATATGAGTTGAACTATGATCTCTTGTGTCGTAGAGTCCTTGATGTGCCAGTTGTTCCGTAGTCTTTGTCTCTTTACTATACATGATAGCGATGTCTGAGCTTATCGCATGATCGAGGTGTTGTGTGCCGATGATCCATTCCGAGCATACCTGCCAATGAGTTTTCGCCTGGGATTGGTAAACCCAGTAACTTTCGATTGTGTAGCATGACCGGTTGCACAACGCTTCATTGTATAGTTCTGGGGTCGGGGCGCTACAAGTTGGTATCAGAGCAGGACTGCCTATAGGAAACCCGTTCTATTGGTCGATGTCGAGTCTAGTTGAAAATTATTTATAACCTAAAAATGAGTTGTGAAAACCTTCTTAGGATTCTTTTTACTTCTTACCCAACTCGCTCGAACTCTGAGTCACCTTACCTCTATTTGCCTTGCAGTTGGGTCAAAGTTTAAGGTTCTCGGGGTTGGGTTCTTACCGTCTAGATTAATTCATGAGTCTCAATTCCGTTCCTAACTTTTGAACTGTTCTGTTGTTGCTACAGATGACGCGTCCGGGACTTTTTGTTTGTCTGACTCGCTGTGAGGGTGTCCGCGGGTTCCCTGCCTTGTTTGCCGCTGCCTTAGCCAGCCAGGGTTGCCCTTGGTACCCCGAATACGTGGTGTACGAGTAGCACATGCCGTACAGACAGGGGCAGTTCTTCTGCAAGGCTCGTGTCCTAACTCCGGATGGAGACGGAGTCCAGCACTAGAGTGTAGGTGTGGGCATGACCGTGGAGCGGGCTGTTCAGGAGGCTGCGTTCAACGGCCTCTCCGTGTACCACGGAGACTGTGACTACTTAGCTAATCCTATCTCAGATTTCTATCACTTTCCAGCTGTCGAGGACGGTCTGGAGGGCTGCTATGTTGCTAGGTACTCAGACCTAGCGACCGAGCCAGACCACGGCCACCGAGCTCTTATCGAGATGGTTAGGGCGTTGGACATTCGTGCCCGTCAGTGGTACCTATACACGGTGGCTGCTCATGAGAGTCACCGGAACACGCTGATGACCTTGGAGCCTTACGTCCATGCCGGGATACTTCCCCCAGATCTCCTTTCGCCACTACCGATGGAGCTGCCCGGCTACATGAGCAGCCCGAGAGTGGGTGCCACCATTCCACCACAAGGACCTGCTCGAGACACCGGTGGCGACGTCCACACGCTGCCTTATGACCGCCAGCCAGCGAGTGCCCGCCGTTTCCACACTCGCTCTGTGCGTCTCCCGGGGCGTGCCCAGTACTTCTAGGAGACCGGTATCTACGGGTACCTTGTATCGTATCTTTGCCTTCCTGCGTGATGAGCAAGATACCCACTATCTGTAGTGGTTGCCTTTTCGAGTTCTAGTTGTTGTATCGAACTAAAAGACTTGTATCATCAGTAATTTCCATTTCGTGTAATGCAGACTAAGGCATTGTAAGCTCGTATTTTAACCACCTAATGGGTTTTATTCCGACTGGCTTGTGTTTGTTGAGTACAATTGTTTCCCTGCCATGTTGATGTGATGATACCTGTTCTTCCTCGCTCAATCTTGTTGAATTATTGCCATCCGTAGTTGCTTAGCCGGGTCTAAGCGCATACTTGATTCCTATCCATTCGGAGAGAGATACTAACTGTGTTCTTGTTCATATCTCCAGAATGGCTCCTACCCGTCGTGGTGAACAAAGCAATCCTGATCCACCGCCGCCACCCTCTATGGCGGAGGTTCTGATGATTATTGAAGAGGGCCGCGTGCGCAACAAGAATCTGCTCGCGCAGTTGGTGCAGCAGGGTGCATGGAGGAACACTGAATGCAACAACCTCACTGAATTCCTGCGGTCCCAGCCTCCCACTTTTGCTTATGCCAAAGAGCCCCTGGATGCTGATGACTGGCTTCGTGCTCTCGAGCGCAAGTTTACTGCCTTGCATGTTCCGGTGGCGGAACAAGTGAACTTCGCCACCTACCTGCTGACTGGAGCCGCAGGGTCCTGGTGGGAAAGCCATGTGTCCATGTTTGCGGCTGGCCATACCTTCACTTGGGCTGAATTCCGCACTGCCTTCCGTGCGGCTTACATTCCCCAGCCCATCATGGACCTAAAAAGGAGGGAGTTCCTGGAGCTGACCACCTTTCTCGTTACGCCCCCCGGGATGTGACCAATGATGAAGATAAGCAGTATCTGTTCCGCAAGGGACTGACTCCGCGACTCCGTCATGAGCTGCTGCCCTTCAAGTTCCAGTCTTACCAGGAGCTATACAACCTTGCTCTCACTCTGGAGCAGGGTAGGAAGGAACTGGAGGTTTCCAAGAGGCCTGCGCAGGGGGACCACCAGAGCTCCTCTTCTTCTGAGGGCAAAAAGCGCTGGGTATTCGTGCCCTTCAGCGCTATGCCTAAGGCACCCTTCGCGCCAAAGCCTACAGGGTTCAGGCCACATCCGCCTCGCCCAGCTACTTCGACCTTGGGTGCGGCTGGAAGTGGTTTCCACCCTCAGCTGCCTGCACCGCCGAGGCTCACCTGCTACAGCTGTGGCCAGCCCGGTTACTACTCAAGGGACTGCCCTGGAAAGGCACCTGCTACCGCAACACCTGTACCAGCACCCTCTACACCCGTAGCCAAGGCTGTGACTGCTAGCCGTGGCCGCCTGAACCACCTCTCTGCTGAAGAAGCTGAAGAGGACCCCGGTGTCCTCATGGGTACGCTTCGAATTAATGATCATCCAGCTTCAGTCTTGTTTGATTCTGGAGCATCGCATTCATTCATGTCCATAGCATATGCACACAACCATCAAATACCGTTCGTGAACATGGACTCCCCTCTAGTGGTTAAAACACCAGGTTCTAGTTGGCGAACTGACTGGATAGCTCCGGAAGTCCAGATTACCATAGGCTATTGGTCTTTCCCTTTCCAGCTGATAGCCCCGAAGGCAGATGGTATAGATGTCATTTTGGGTATGGACTGGCTAGTCAAATATCAGGCTAACTTGAATTGTGTTGCCAAGTCGGTCGCAGTGGTCCACCCAACTGTCGGGCTAGTAAGTTACTGGTCCCCTTCGTCCGCAACCCCATCCACTGCCACCCCTCTATCCCCGGAGATCAGCCTATGTTTCCTGGAAGGCACCACACTGCCTGAAATGCATGAGGTTGCCGTGGTGTGTGACTTCCCCGATGTCTTTCCGGAGGAGTTACCTGGCATGCCACCTGATCAAAGTGTGGAATTTGTCATTGAATTGGTTCCGGGGACTGCCCCAATTTCCAAAAGGCCCTACCGCATGCCAACGGAAGAGCTAACTGAATTGAAGAAGCAACTTGATGAGTTGCTGGAAAAAGAATACATCCGGCCGAGTAGTTCACCTTGGGGCTGCCCGGTCATCTTTGTCAAGAAGAGGGATACAAATGTTCCTCGTCTGGTTGTTGATTACCGCCCTCTGAATGCGGTAACCATCAAGAACAAGTATCCTATTCCCCGAATGAATGACCTGTTCGATCAGCTAGCTGGTGCAACCATATTCTCCAAGATGGATCTGAGGTCAGGCTATCATCAGATTAAAATCAGAAAGGAGGATATCCCAAAGATGGCTTTCACGACCCGTTATGGGTTATATGAGTACACCGTCGTGTCCTTCGGCCTCACAAATGCTCCGGCTACATTCATGAGGCTGATGAACTCCATCTTCCACGAGTATCTTGACAAGTTCATCATAATATACATTGATGACATCCTTGTCTACTCCAAAACTGAAGAAGAACATGCTGAGCATCTTCGGCTAGTTCTGGCCAAGCTTCGTGATCATCGCCTCTATGCCAAGTTCTCCAAGTGCGAGTTTTGGCTATAAGAGCTCATATTTCTCGGTCATGTGGTGTCAGCTGCTGGAGTAGCGGTTATACCTGACAAGATTCAGTCAATCCTGGATTGGCCAACTCCCAAGTCCGTCAAAGATATCCGAAGCTTCCTTGGGTTGGCGGGTTATTACCACCGATTCATCGAGGGCTTTTCCAAAATAGCCAAAGCCTTGACTGACCTACTCAAGAAGAACAAACATTTTGTGTGGTCAGACAAGGCTGAAGAGAGTTCCCAAACTCTCAAGGTCAAGCTCACTACCACACCGGTGCTTGTCCTTCCCGACACCGCCAAATACTTTGTCATCTATTGTGATGCATCACTCCAAGGCTTGGGCTGTGTTTTGATGCAAGAAGGCCATGTCGTAGCCTATGCCTCCCGCCAACTCAAACCGCATGAACTCAACTATCTAACTCATGATCTAGAGCTTGTTGATGTGGTTCATGCTCTGAAGCAGTGGAGAACCTACCTGTTGGGCAACCATTGTGAGATCTTCTCGGATCATCAAAGTCTGAAATATCTCTTCACCCAGCCCGATCTGAATCTTCGACAGAGAAGATGGTTGGAGTTGATCACAGACTATGATGTGACCCTCAATTACCAGCCTGGCAAGGCAAATGTGGTTGCCAATGCACTGGGTCGCAAGTCCTATTGCAACACCTTGATGGTTGAGTGAGCTCAACCTGCTCTCCATGAAGAATTCGCACGTTTGAATTTGGAGATTGTTCCCTCCGGATATTTGGCCAACGTAGAGATCAAATCCACTCTTGAGGATGAGATCAAGGCAGCCAAGCAGCAGGATGCTGAGATCCTAGAAATCAAAGAGAAAATAGCTAGTGGGAAGGCTAATTGTTTCTCGATTAATGACAATGGTGTTGTCTATTTCGGTGACCGTCTAGTGGTGCCCAAGAGTGGGAACATAAGGGAGTGTAACAACCCCAACTTGGTAATGAAAAATACGAAGAAATTTTCCACTTTTTGTTTCCATGTTTGCATCATAGCATCCATATGCAATTGCCATTTCAAACTTTCACTTGGAAACAAATTGAAATGGGGAGGCAAACTTCCCAACATCCAAACCAATGCAAATGCTCAACTTAGCCAACCAAATCATGCCTGGACTTCCAAATGGTTTAGGAAGTTCCAAGTTTACTTTTTGAAACAATTTCTCAAATTTCCAAATATTGTCAAATAAGAAAATAGATATGAGGATTTCAAATTGGGTTAATTCAATTTGTATTTTTGGAACCAAGATAAGCATTCCAAAAATTCAAAATCAAATCATGGGGAGCTTCAATATTATTGTGAGAGCCTCCATGAATATTTTCATTATTTTTGGAACTACTTAAGTGCTTCAAATAAATGTATTTTGCAAATTGTCAAAAATGACCATAATGCAACAAATCTGGACCTAAGCATTTTATTTTGGGGCACCAAATTTTGTGGAGCTCCTACATGTCATGGAGAATCTTTACAAATTTTTACAGAATTTATAAAATTGTTTAAGGGTCCCAATTAAATTGCAAATTCTACAGTGGGACCTTTTTGTAATTTCGGAAACTGGAGCCAGGGGGTTTGTGCGAAATCAAAATTTTCCCTTCCTCCACAGGGCCGACCATGGCCACTGGCGCCATGCCGTGGCCATGCCGCCCGATGCCGGCCCCCTCCTCCGATGTGCTTGACGCCACGATGACCGGGACGACCCCCACCTACTCCCATTTTCCTCATCTACCCCGTCTCTCTCCCTCCCTCTCTCTCGTGCGTGTCCGCGCCATGGCCGAGCTCTAGCTCGAGCTCGCCGTCATTTAGCAGCTGATTGGTGCGTCCCCGTCCAGATCAAATCCCCGCCTTGAGCTGCGCCGCGTTGCCTCCGTCCTTCCCGTGCGAGGAATCGGCGCGGGACCGGCCGAATCAACGCTGGCGTCGTCGACTTCGTCCACCGCTGCCGCCGCACGCCGGAGTCGATTTCCGCCGAATCCGCCCGCCCCTCACCGCGCCGGTCACCCCTCCGAGCTCAACGTGAGGCATGCGTGCTTGCTAGCCCTCTCCCGCGCCCGATTTCCCCTCCTCGCCGCTGATCAATCCCCGTGGTCGCCGGTGTCGCCGTGCTCTGTGTGCCCGGCCTGGCCGAGGCTTGGGCCGGCCTGAGGCCGGATGCCTCGGGCTGGTGCCCGGCCTGCGCGCCCGGCCTGGGCCGGCACTGGGCCGGCCGCTTCGGCCACTACCCCGGCCTGGGAGCCCAGCCTGGGCCGGCCAAAGGCCGGGCCTCTCGGGCTGGTGCCCGGCCTTTCTCCCGGCCTGGCCGGCCTGAGGCCAGCCTGTCTGGCCACAATTGTTCCTTTTTGGAAATTGAAAACAGATTCAAATATTTGATATCTTTTTGTATAATGATCCAAAAATTGCAAGTCAAATATCAAATTGCTCAGAAAAACTTTTCCTATCATTTGGTAACACTGCCATGCCCGTTTGAATAAATAAATTGTAACATCCCAAATTTATAATAAGAATTAACAAGACCCAAAATTCAGAACCAACAAAAACTTTTTGAAATTACTTCACTACTGATTGTGTTTTCCTTTATATTGTCCTGTTTGGCCTGGTGTGACTTGATGTTTAAGTTGTTTGACCGATAAATATTAACTTAAGAAATCCACCAAGGTAAAAATATATTTAATCTTGGTGATCATGTCATGACAAGAAGAATAATCCATATATCATTTCCAATCTTATTTTGGCCAAATTCCATTCCAAAGATGCTTTGGTTTCAGCAACAACCAAAGTACCCACTCTTTGAGAAAGTAAAAGTATTTCCCAAAATCATGTCTTTCCAAAAATCTACTTGTTTATAAACCAAGGAAACAATATACTATCTCCTACCTATATTTCAACCTTGATGTTTCCCTTGTATAGGTAGCTCTTATTTTTAAACTCATATTTCCATTATTTTGAAAACAATAAAGATAGGAGGTATACTGCCCATATATTTTCGCAAACATTTTTTTTAAATATCGAATTATGAAGGGAGTTTTTCGAACATCATACTTGTCATGAGGATACTTGTTCACCATCCCACCACCCAACTAATTACTTTAAAAATTGCTTGAGAATTTATACTATTGCTTGTTTGACTTGTGGTTGTATTGATCATTATTTCTCTGTTTCATTGTTTGCATGCATGCATATTCTTGTTTTTGAGTATTTATTAATTTGTTTGCTGAAATTGTTTGTGAGATCAGAAGTGATCTAGCTGAAAATCAAATACCAATTAAATCTTGGTTCATAAAAATAAAGATCAAGATTGGGACCCAAAAACTCTAACACTTATGATCCCACCTATTTCACCACTTTACCTCTTTCTCTCTAAACTCTTCCTTCTATACTTAACTCTTTTTAGAAAAAGGATTCTTGTGAGCTAAAAACCAGAGGGAGGTTAGTTAACCTCCCACCACATACTTTGGTTCAATACTTTATAGGTGATTTTCCTAAAATACAAATTTATTAAAAGAATTCACTACTCTTCTCTTTTAAATTCGGCCATAAAGGAAAACCCTATTTCTTTCTTCACCAAAAATTCAGAAAAATTAGGGGAACTTTCTAGCACCCTTCTAAGCCCAAGTAGAAGCTTAAACTAAAGAAAATAATTTCAAAATTACGGGGAGGCATACTGTCGAACACCTTATGGGCACAAACCGAGGTTTTTCAAATTTTGAACCAAACTGTGGCAAGTTGGCAGCAACCCAGCACCTTTTCACTCTCCCACCTCTCCTACACCTGCCCCTCCACTTGCCTCTTCATTAACTCGGCATGGCCGACCAAAGCGTGGTGGAGCAAGGCAGCCCGAGCTGCCATGCCGCCACTCTCTCTCTCTCCCTCACACTCCCTCTCCCACTCGCCCCCTCGACCTCGACAAGTGTCCGTAGCTCATCTGGCACCAAACCGGGGCCCCCGGGCGAGCCGTTGCTCCCCGAGCTCTCTCTCCCTCACCCTGGCCGCCCATACCCGAAACCCTAGCCACCCGTCGCCCCGGACGCATCCCTGCTCGCCAAACCCCAGTGCCGCGCCATCACTCTCCCCTATCCCTCCTCTCTCTCGCAGACACAAGCCCAACCACCCTCGCCCCCTCTTAATGGCGAGACCGAGCTCGCCCGTCCGTGACCGTCGCCCATGGACGCCTCGGTGCCCCTAGCCACCCACAAAACCCTAGCTCTTGCCACTGCTACCACGGACGCGGATGGATGACGTGGTTCACCCCACCATCGCCTCGCCATTGCTCTGTCCCTCACCTGCTCCGTACCCGCCGTCGAGCACCTTGTATGCACTCGGGACCCGCACCACCCCAAGCTCCAGCTCAGCCCTATCTCTCTCCCCTCGCTCTCTCTTGAACCCTAGCCACCCCGGAGGCCGTTGCCACACCACCTAGCATGCCTATGGCGCACTCACCCGCACCCTAGCTCCCTCGCCGCTCTCGGTCCACGGTGCACCGCCGTTCGGCTATAAAAGCCACCCCGAGCCCTCCAAAGCCACCCGCACCACTCCCTCCACCCTCACTCGCTCCCCCTCACTCGCCACCACCCCTCTGCACCCGCCAGGAGGGCGGAGCTCTGCTGCTCTCCACCCCGGCCGAGGAGGCCGAGCTCTGCGAGCTCGGCATTGCCGAGGTCGACCACGGCCGCAAGGCCGCGCTGCCTCCCTTCTGTTTCCCTGCCTCTCTCACCCCTCCGTTCTTCCTCCCGCACTCACCGCTCTCACACGCCGCCGTTCCTCTGCTCAGGTCTTGCCCGAGGAGCTCGCCGACGAAGGAACCGTCCCGAGCTCGTCCCGGAGCTGCAGCCATCGACCGAGACATCCCCAGCACGCGCGAGTCAGCCCATCGTCTTCCCCGAGCCTCCGCACCACGCCTCCATCGACTCCATCGCCTCCCGAGCCCCCTAGGTGAGCTCCCAAGCCGCCACCGTCGTCTAGGGCACGGCGGCGCGGCCGTTTCTAGGTCGTCGCCGACCTGGCCGTCACAGGCCGTTGGATTTGGATCCAACGGCAACGTAACGGTTCGGCATAATCTAATCACAGCCGTCCATTTTAGATCCTGTGGTCACGTACCGGTTCGGTTAATTATGAGCCACTGACGAGCGGGCCCCGCTCGTCAGGATTTTAAACATTTCCGGCGCGGGAAAATCCCGTGGGCCGGCCCATTAAGCACAAAACCACCCGGGCCCTTTTATCTTTTCCGAAATAGTATTAAATTATTCAAATCTGCACTCAACTTGGAAATTAAATATCTGGAGATTGGTATTTCCAAAAATTATGAAATTTGGTGTACTGGTAGCCTGTTAAATTGTCTATCTAATGGCACTGGCTCCACATTATTTAAGTCAATATTAGTCAAATGATAAATTGTTTAGCACATACGGTTCTAGACATAAACATTTTTGTTCCTGATGATTCAAATGCCCAAATAATGTGAATCCAATTTTGTTAGCTTAGTACAGAGAAACTCTAGCTACCATAAAAATTTCAGATTAAATTGAGAAGTATAAATTAAATGGCATTCAGAATTGTAGTTGGGCTCATTTCTGTAATGTTTTAAATCATAACTTGAGTTTGGTATGTTCAAATGACATGGGGCCAATTTTTCTAGCTGTGTACTGTAATTATTTAGTTACCCTTAAATTCTCATAATTTTCTGTTTAACAGAAAATAGTTTATCCCTAAAACTTGACAAAATAAGCTTCTGTACCAAACACCTTATTTCTGTCAAACCATTAACTGAAATGAGGTCAAACCAATTTTGTTAGCTCACATTTAAGCAATACTAGTTATCCCTAAGAGGATTTAACTTTTGAGTAAGATTAACTTGAGTTGTAGCAAAAACCAGAAAACTAACCTTTTGGATTAAAACAATTATGTACGGAGTTTAATAACCCAAATTGAATTAAACCCAATTGGGTTAGCTTCTACACATCAGTAGCTATCTTTAGAAATTTAGCTCATATTTTTGTGATCAACAGAACTTAAGTTATGCAATTAAACATGCACCACTAGTTTCTGCCATATTTAAGACCTAATTAAACAATAGTTAATTCAATTAAATTGAAATCAAATTGTGTTGCTAGTGAGTACAGTAACTATGTGTGATGCTTGAGAGTTGTTGTGATGCTTGATTGAGTAGTTTAGTAATGGCATGAATTGCTTGTTTATTTTGATGATTAAATTATTTTGCGTGAATAAAATGTTTGTCTTGCTTATTAAACTTGGTTGTCTTTAGGTTGAGTACTAGCTTGAGTATCTAGCAACATCTCTACCTTAGCTTGGTAAGATATTTAGAATTACGGAAAATAATAGGTGGCTTAACTTTTGTCCGAAGTATTTCCTGTTTAAATAAAGATGCTTGATCACAACTTTAATCATAATTTTTAAACATGAGTAGTGTCGGTGATTGCCAAACTTGTTTGTTAAATAATAATCTTCTTTCATCATTGTTGTTTGTTAGTGTTGCTTGATGTTTGTTGTTGGAGTGTCCTACTGTATGTTGAATTGCACTCTTTCCTTTTTGCGACGCTAGATATAAACGCTACCGGAGTGATCCATGGGAAGGATTTATTGGAGAAGAATCAGAGTTTATTTCTTTGATCAGTGAGGAGAAGTCCAGGGACATATTGCTGACCAAGGCAAGCCATCCATTTGTCCTACTATTTTTATTAAGCATGTTTTACATATGTTAAGATGCATGAATGTTTTCAAGTGGTGTGTGCCACTAAAACCCTTTTTAAAAATATTACCTAAATTATATGCCATGATTAGGCCCCCTTATATAGTAGTGTTTAATGAAAAATTCTAGGTTGGGAAAAACCAATGTTTTATTCAAAAATCCTCTTTATGAAAATCTTTGGGGTGAACTTGTGTTTTACCCAAGATGTTGCTAAATTATTAGCTTTGGAACTGGAGTAAAGATGGAGTATGAAGGTTTTGGAGAAAAATGCACATTGAGTCTTAGTACTTACGTCGACCAGCCGAAACCTGTGCGACCACATTACCCCACATATGGGAACGGGGCTTAACTCGTAGTTTGTCCATGTTAGTATGAGGTGCCTCAAACTCCTCCTAAGGGTCCAGGACCCTCGAACCGATTAATAAAAGTGTATGCGTATCATACCGGGTGACGACGGTGGGTTTCCCGTCGTGGCAGTGTGGAGTCCGAGTTTGATGAAAGGACGTGTTGATAAAAATGATATGTTGGATCCACACGGTGTGCCGGGGATGATAAACCCACTGAGAGGAACTTTGTACTAGCATGGACATAGCGAAAGGTTATGATCGGTTACTCAACTTCGCATACAACTTGTATGGCGGGACGTGGCTGACACGATGAGTTTACCGGATGGTGTGGGTAAAGTGTGCAACCTCTGCAGAGTGTAAAACTATTCGAATAGCCGAGTCCTCGGATATGGACAGTTGGAAGGCCCTACTTAGACCTATGTGCAAGTTTTGTGTTTTCTAAAACGGAGATGTTTTAATGGCATACCAAGGGATCGGTATGAAGGGGATGGAAAGGAAAGGTTTCACGACGGGCCGAGATCCCACTGGAGGAGTTTTTGAAGAAAAACGATTTCTTTTAGAAAGGAACTTCTCTTTTTTTTCAAACGTCTTATCTTTTTTCAACAAAGATATGGAGTTATCTTTTCTTTAAAAAGGAAATGTTTTTCTAATTCAAAGACTACCCTTAGAGCCTCCCACCATATTATTATGCATTAATCCTTCCAATAATTAAATATCGGATGGTTTGCGAGTACATTCCAATGTACTCATATTGGTTTCGTCCCTGGCTACTGTCTTGGCCAGACTTTGAGAAGCGGTACAAGGAATAAGATTTCGCTGACGGCAATACGAACTAGGACGTTCTCCCAGTCAGTTGCCTGTAGGGCTATGGCAAGAGACTCGGGCTCCACGCTATTTGCGGATTCCGCTGCAAGCACTTGTTGAAGTTTATAACTTCACTCAAGTAAGTATATTTATTCGGTACATATGGATGTTCTTTTGATACCAGTTTTGATTGTGCTCAGTGACACACTGATCATGGGATCGCTGATGTTGTAGGCACAAGGGTACTTCGGACAGTTAGTCCGGGGTCCCGACAGACCTGATATCAGAGCCATCCTGACTGTAGGAAACCCTAGTTAGCATGGACGTTAGTTAGAAAATAAGATATTTTGGTGAAGTCTGTTTCTACTAAAATTTATTTTTAATACTCCTTCTAATATTCTTATCGCTTCGGAGTTTCAAAATCTTATCGCCTATTTGGTTTCAAAAGCATTCTTTTATTATCTTATCTTTATTCAAAACCTACAAAATATACTGGACGATATCCCCAAGCCTGACCTACTAGTTAGCCCTGAGGATCAGAAGCACCTCCATACGAAGACCACACCTGGAATTATCAAGGTATTGCTAAGGGGCGTAAGAGACGGTCCAAACCTTCACATTCGGAATTATCTCAACACCAAGATTTCAGTAAAAACAAGATGAAGATGCCTCAAGGACAAGAAGGATATCAACCCACCAGAGCTTTTCTATAGCACGATAAAGCCAAGAACACAGCAGTACCGATTATCAAGAACCCTCTGAGCCTGAGGGAACACTTCTAAGGCGAGCCCCTCAGAGATGCCCAAAGTCGTTAACCATGGGCATCTCCCAGGAGCTCGACATAGAGGATTCCCCTGCCTTCACCTAGTAGAGTGACCTCTCCCCTGCTGTTATGCTCCTACTCTTCCTCTTGGATCTTGCCGTTGAGCTCGACGAGTACTTATAGCCCAAACCGCCACATCGTTTGTTGTCCACTTCTTCGCCGCCTAGAAGGCCAAGCAGCTCTTGACTCCTGCGAAGAGCCACCCTTGGCTTTGGCTTCTCACGAAGAGCCACCAACTGTACCCACAACCTGACCCCTAGGCATAGTGCGGTCACCCTGGTGTCCCCGCTCTTGAAGTACCCAAGAGCCATCGTCACAGCCCCTAGGATTATTAGGATGAGCTCATTGGTTGAGCCAGCCCACCTACCACGAATATTAGGCATCCTCTGGTACTTGGGAACAACTTGTGTGGTCTATGATTGAGTGTTCGAACTGTTTGTTGTTTGTGAGGTGTTGTTACATGCATGCCTCGTCGGCAGCACAAAGTAACCTTAAAATTTTCTTTTATAGAACTCCTTTTGTCAGTTAACCAAAAATCATTTTTGGCCTCTTCGCCATAGTTACACCTTGCTGCAGATGTAAATTCGCCTAGGAAAATCTTTCTAAGATAATCTTTCCTCTCATCTAAACCATCTCCCGTTAAGATCCGACAGATCCACAAGATACAAAAGACCCCCGATCCTTAGCCACATAGCCGGAAATTTTTGTAACCTAACTGACAAGTCAGACAATGGACTTCATGCACCATCTGGAGCAAGTGCGTCAAGACCTTGAAGGAAACTGCAATTGCACGCCAACCTCGTGAAGACACGAGCCCCACCTCACAAAATTAACTTGTGAGATTACAAGAATACCACACCAACTTATCGTATCTAGCTTTAGGTTAACGTCTGACTCAAGTCCACGATAGTACCAACTAATCTTCTAGGACCACAAACCTTGACAGGAAACGAGGACATAAGGAGACTCATTTAGAATTGGTAACTAGAGGAACTCAAGAAGTGCATAAGAGTTGCTATGAAGATTCGAGCTCAGAGACCGACAATAATGATGAGTTTCAAAGAGGATCATGTACCTACCCGCTTGACGAGCAGTTAGTGGCACCTTAATCCCTTGCACTAACCTTGCTAGGTTGACCCACCTAAATTTGTCCCGTGAAATAAAACTAACTCCTACCTATCACCGCAAACTTGGGAAAGATGGATGAGAACCCTAGCCTGCCGCTGATTTTCTGAAGATTATATGAAGCTTCAAGCACAAGACTCATCCAAGGGAGATCCCCACCCACAAACCCGAAGGGAACCAACTTAAAGCTCGTCAACACAAAGTTACCCCTGGAAAAAGGACGCCATCGACGTCATCTGCCGAACAAAAATCTTAGTTCCACACGGCTCAACTAGTCGAAACAAGAAAGACAATGGTACCTGATAGGAAACAACTGGTGTGCAGATTCTTCACTAACTTTTTTCTAAAAGTAAATTAAGCCGTGACTTTTGAACCAACTTACCAAATCCTAGATTAACATCTAACCCCAGTTTCTGACGGTACTAACTGGCCTTATCTAACCACAAGTTTGGACAAAAAGAGAGGTGATATAGAAAGAACCACATATAGTTGAGAAGATCGCCATCATCAAGGCCGAAGTCGATCAACACTGAAGACCATCTGCGCAGAGTTGAAGCAAGCACCATCGATGCTACCTATCGAGCAATTATCCTGATCAACTGGCCTCGATCAATCACACCGAAGGAGGATTCAAGAAAGCACTCGACTGCTGACATGAAGCTCTAACTTTTTTAAGGTTAACTGAGAACGCGACCCTTGCACCCTCGTCGAATAACAGACCAAACCTCCTACCTTTAGGGTCCTTGTACTGACTTTTAGATTCCTCTGGAAGATCGATACCCTCGACTGTACTTCTTAAGATTCTTACCAACGCTTCATGAAGCTCGAGAACCAAGGAAGTCAGCAATACAGTTCCTCCTTTACTCAGCCGAAGAAGGACAGGCATGAAGACAAATAACCAATGGAATACTCAGAAGAATCAAACGACGTAAGCGCCTGCTGTGGACAACCCGAACCACCAAGCCAGTCCAGACGAACTTAGACGTTTATAACATTCTTTTTCTAATTAGAAACCGGAGAGAGTTGAGTACACAGACTCGACGCATCCTGAAAACCACGCGTCCCCATCTGCGACCCCCGTAAGGAGAAAATAGTACGATGTGATATCTACACCGACCCCCAAGCACCAAGGAGTGACAACCGAGAAGAAGATCGTCAAGAAGAACAATGACTGCAAGTCAACTCCAGCTGCAAACTTCAGCAAGACCGAGTAAAAACCCCTTTTTAAGGGGGGAAGACCTGCAATAGGTATACAAGGACGTGGTAATAATTAGTTCCTTGCACCTCAGCCTCGTAGAAACTGGAAACAGCCAACCAAGACTATCCATCAGCAGCGATCGTCAAGTCAACCCTATCATCCAGGATCTGAACCCATCAGAGAAAATTATCGAAAAGGAACGACCTCGCGACATCAATTTGTCAAGGTCTCACCTGGCAACCTCGGTGAAGAAGCAACAACCTCGGAAGTATAGCCAGCCCAAAACCCGTGCCCTCGTACTCCCCTGTACCCCCGGGCAAATCTCGGGACGAGATTTATTTTAAGGGGGGAAGGATTTGTAACATCCCAAATTTATAATAAGAATTAACAAGACCCAAAATTTAGAACCAACAAAAACTTTTTGAAATTACTTCACTACTGATTGTGTTTTCCTTTATATTGTCCTGTTTGGCTTGGTGTGACTTGATGTTTAAGTTGTTTGACCGATAAATATTAACTTAAGAAATCCACCAAGGTAAAAATATATTTAATCTTGGTGATCATGTCATGACAAGAAGAATAATCCATATATCATTTCCAATCTTATTTTGGCCAAATTCCATTCCAAAGATGCTTTGGTTTCAGCAACAACCAAAGTACCCACTCTTTGAGAAAGTAAAAGTATTTCCCAAAATCATGTCTTTCCAAAAATCTACTTGTTTATAAACCAAGGAAACAATATACTATCTCGTACCTATATTTCAACCTTGATGTTTCCCTTGTATAGGTAGCTCTTATTTTTAAACTCATATTTCCATTATTTTGAAAACAATAAAGATAGGAGGTATATTGCCCATATATTTTAGCAAACATTTTTTTAAAATATCGAATTATGAAGGGAGTTTTTAGAACATCATACTTGTCATGAGGATACTTGTTCACCATCCCACCACCCAACTAAGTACTTTAAAAATTGCTTGAGAATTTATACTATTGCTTGTTTGACTTGTGGTTGTATTGATCATTATTTCTCTGTTTCATTGTTTGCATGCATGCATATTCTTGTTTTTGAGTATTTATTAATTTGTTTGCTGAAATTGTTTGTGAGATCAGAAGTGATCTAGCTGAAAATCAAATACCAATTAAATCTTGGTTCATAAAAATAAAGATCAAGATTGGGACCCAAAAACTCTAACACTTATGATCCCACCTATTTCACCACTTTACCTCTTTCTCTCTAAACTCTTCCTTCTATACTTAACTCTTTTTAGAAAAAGGATTCTTGTGAGCTAAAAACCAGAGGGAGGTTAGTTAACCTCCCACCACATACTTTGGTTCAATACTTTATAGGTGATTTTCCTAAAATACAAATTTATTAAAAGAATTCACTACTCTTCTCTTTTAAATTCGGCCATAAAGGAAAACCCTATTTCTTTCTTCACCAAAAATTCAGAAAAATTACGGGAACTTTCTAGCACCCTTCTAAGCCCAAGTAAGCTAAAGAATTCAAAATTACGGGGAGGCATACTGTCGAACACCTTATGGGCACAAACCGAGGTTTTTCAAATTTTGAACCAAACTGTGGCAAGTTGGCAGCAACCCAGCACCTTTTCACTCTCCCACCTCTCCTACACCTGCCCCTCCACTTGCCTTTTCATTAACTCGGCATGGCCGACCAAAGCGTGGTGGAGCAAGGCAGCCCGAGCTGCCATGCCGCCACTCTCTCTCTCCCTCACACTCCCTCTCCCACTGGCCCTCTCGACCTCGACAAGTGTCCGTAGCTCATCTGGCACCAAACCGGGGCCCCCGGGCGAGCTGTTGCTCCCCGAGCTCTCTCTCCCTCACCCTGGCCGCCCATACCCGAAACCCTAGCCACCCGTCGCCCCGGACGCATCCCTGCTCGCCAAACCCCAGGGCCGCGCCATCACTCTCCCCTATCCCTCCTCTCTCTCGCAGACACAAGCCCAACCACCCTCGCCCCCTCTTAATGGCGAGACCGAGCTCGCCCATCCGTGACCGTCGCCCATGGACGCCTCGGTGCCCTAGCCACCCACAAAACCCTAGCTCTTGCCACTGCTACCACGGACGCGGATGGATGACGTGGTTCACCCCACCATCGCCTCGCCATTGCTCTGTCCCTCACCTGCTCCGTACCCGCCGTCGAGCACCTTGTATGCACTCGGGACCCGCACCACCCCAAGCTCCAGCTCAGCCCTATCTCTCTCCCCTCGCTCTCTCTTGAACCCTAGCCACCCCGGAGGCCGTTGCCACACCACCTAGCATGCCTATGGCGCACTCACCCGCACCCTAGCTCCCTCGCCGCTCTCGGTCCACGGTGCACCCCCGTTCGGCTATAAAAGCCACCCCGAGCCCTCCAAAGCCACCCGCACCACTCCCTCCACCCTCACTCGCTCCCCCTCACTCGCCACCACCCCTCTGCACCCGCCAGGAGGGCGGGAGCTCTGCTGCTCTCCACCCCGGCCGAGGAGGCCGAGCTCTGCGAGCTCGGCATTGCCGAGGTCGACCACGGCCGCAAGGCCGCTCTGCCTCCCTTCTGTTTCCCTACCTCTCTCACCCCTCCGTTCTTCCTCCTGCACTCACCGCTCTCACACGCCGCCGTTCCTCTGCTCAGGTCTTGCCCGAGGAGCTCGCCGACGAAGGAACCGTCCCGAGCTCGTCCCGGAGCTGCAGCCATCGACCGAGACATCCCCAGCACGCGCGAGTCAGCCCATCGTCTTCCCCGAGCCTCCGCACCACGCCTCCTTCGACTCCATCGCCTCCCGAGCCCCCTAGGTGAGCTCCCAAGCCGCCACCGTCGTCTAGGGCACGGCGGCGCGGCCGTTTCTAGGTCGTCGCCGACCTGGCCGTCACAGGCCGTTGGATTTGGATCCAACGACAACGTAACGGTTCGGCATAATCTAATCACAGCCGTCCATTTTAGATCCTGTGGTCACGTACCGGTTCGGTTAATTATGAGCCACTGACGAGCGGGCCCCGCTCGTCAGGATTTTAAACATTTCCGGCGCGGGAAAATCCCGTGGGCCGGCCCATTAAGCACAAAACCACCCGGGCCCTTTTATCTTTTCCGAAATAGAATTAAATTATTCAAATCTGCACTCAACTTGGAAATTAAATATCTGGAGATTGGTATTTCCAAAAATTATGAAATTTGGTGTACTGGTAGCCTGTTAAATTGTCTATCTAATGGCACTGGCTCCACATTATTTAAGTCAATATTAGTCAAATGATAATTGTTTAGCACATACGGTTCTAGACATAAACATTTTTGTTCCTGATGATTCAAATGCCCAAATAATGTGAATCCAATTTTGTTAGCTTAGTACAGAGAAACTCTAGCTACCATAAAAATTTCAGATTAAATTGAGAAGTATAAATTAAATGGCATCCAGAATTGTAGTTGGGCTCATTTCTGTAATGTTTTAAATCATAACTTGAGTTTGGTATGTTCAAATGACATGGGGCCAATTTTTCTAGCTGTGTACTGTAATTATTTAGTTACCCTTAAATTCTCATAATTTTCTGTTTAACAGAAAATAGTTTATCCCTAAAACTTGACAAAATAAGCTTCTGTACCAAACACCTTATTTCTGTCAAACCATTAACTGAAATGAGGTCAAACCAATTTTGTTAGCTCACATTTAAGCAATACTAGTTATCCCTAAGAGGATTTAACTTTTGAGTAAGATTAACTTGAGTTGTAGCAAAAACCAGAAAACTAACCTTTTGGATTAAAACAATTATGTACGGAGTTTAATAACCCAAATTGAATTAAACCCAATTGGGTTAGCTTCTACACATCAGTAGCTATCTTTAGAAATTTAGCTCATATTTTTGTGATCAACAGAACTTAAGTTATGCAATTAAACATGCACCACTAGTTTCTGCCATATTTAAGACCTAATTAAACAATAGTTAATTCAATTAAATTGAAATCAAATTGTGTTGCTAGTGAGTACAGTAACTATGTGTGATGCTTGAGAGTTGTTGTGATGCTTGATTGAGTAGTTTAGTAATGGCATGAATTGCTTGTTTATTTTGATGATTAAATTATTTTGCGTGAATAAAATGTTTGTCTTGCTTATTAAACTTGGTTGTCTTTAGGTTGAGTACTAGCTTGAGTATCTAGCAACATCTCTACCTTAGCTTGGTAAGATATTTAGAATTACGGAAAATAATAGGTGGCTTAACTTTTGTCCGAAGTATTTCCTGTTTAAATAAAGATGCTTGATCACAACTTTAATCATAATTTTTAAACATGAGTAGTGTCGGTGATTGCCAAACTTGTTTGTTAAATAATAATCTTCTTTCATCATTGTTGTTTGTTAGTGTTGCTTGATGTTTGTTGTTGGAGTGTCCTACTGTATGTTGAATTGCACTCTTTCCTTTTTGCGACGCTAGATATAAACGCTACCGGAGTGATCCATGGGAAGGATTTATTGGAGAAGAATCAGAGTTTATTTCTTTGATCAGTGAGGAGAAGTCCAGGGACATATTGCTGACCAAGGCAAGCCATCCATTTGATACCTTACTATTTTTATTAAGCATGTTTTACATATGTTAAGATGCATGAATGTTTTCAAGTGGTGTGTGCCACTAAAACCCTTTTAAAATATTACCTAAATTATATGCCATGATTAGGCCCCCTTATATAGTAGTGTTTAATGAAAAATTCTAGGTTGGGAAAAAACCAATGTTTTATTCAAAAATCCTCTTTATGAAAATCTTTGGGGTGAACTTGTGTTTTACCCAAGATGTTGCTAAATTATTAGCTTTGGAACTGGAGTAAAGATGGAGTATGAAGGTTTTGGAGAAAAATGCACATTGAGTCTTAGTACTTACGTCGACCAGCCGAAACCTGTGCGACCACATTACCCCACATATGGGAACGGGGCTTAACTCGTAGTTTGTCCATGTTATGAGGTGCCTCAAACTCCTCCTAAGGGTCCAGGACCCTCGAACCGATTAATAAAAGTGTATGCGTATCATACCGGGTGACGACGGTGGGTTTCCCGTCGTGGCAGTGTGGAGTCCGAGTTTGATGAAAGGACGTGTTGATAAAAATGATATGTTGGATCCACACGGTGTGCCGGGGATGATAAACCCACTGAGAGGAACTTTGTACTAGCATGGACATAGCGAAAGGTTATGATCGGTTACTCAACTTCGCATACAACTTGTATGGCGGGACGTGGCTGACACGATGAGTTTACCGGATGGTGTGGGTAAAGTGTGCAACCTCTGCAGAGTGTAAAACTATTCGAATAGCCGAGTCCTCGGATATGGACAGTTGGAAGGCCCTACTTAGACCTATGTGCAAGTTTTGTGTTTTCTAAAACGGAGATGTTTTAATGGCATACCAAGGGATCGGTATGAAGGGGATGGAAAGGAAAGGTTTCACGACGGGCCGTGATCCCACTGGAGGAGTTTTTGAAGAAAAACGATTTCTTTTAGAAAGGAACTTCTCTCTTTTTTTTCAAACGTCTTATCTTTTTTTCAACAAAGATATGGAGTTATCTTTTCTTTAAAAAGGAAATGTTTTTCTAATTCAAAGACTACCCTTAGAGCCTCCCACCATATTATTATGCATTAATCCTTCCAATAATTAAATATCGGATGGTTTGCGAGTACATTCCAATGTACTCATATTGGTTTCGTCCCTGGCTATTGTCTTGGCCAGACTTTGAGAAGCGGTACAAGGAAGAAGATTTCGCTGACGGCAATACGAACTAGGACGTTCTCCCAGTCAGTTGCCTGTAGGGCTATGGCAAGAGACTCGGGCTCCACGCTATTTGCGGATTCCGCTGCAAGCACTTGTTGAAGTTTATAACTTCACTCAAGTAAGTATACTTATTCGGTACATATGGATGTTCTTTTGATTCCAGTTTTGATTGTGCTCAGTGACACACTGATCATGGGATCGCTGATGTTGTAGGCACAAGGGTACTTCGGACAGTTAGTCCGGGGTCCCGACAGACCTGATATCAGAGCCATCCTGACTGTAGGAAACCCTAGTTAGCATGGACGTTAGTTAGAAAATAAGATATTTTGGTGAAGTCTGTTTCTACTAAAATTTATTTTTAATACTCCTTCTAATATTCTTATCGCTTCGGAGTTTCAAAATCTTATCGCCTATTTGGTTTCAAAAGCATTCTTTTATTATCTTATCTTTATTCAAAACCTACAAAATATACTGGACGATATCCCCAAGCCTGACCTACTAGTTAGCCCTGAGGATCAGAAGCACATCCATACGAAGACCACACCTGGAATTATCAAGGTATTGCTAAGGGGCATAAGAGACGGTCCAAACCTTCACATTCGGAATTATCTCAACACCAAGATTTCAGTAAAAACAAGATGAAGATGCCTCAAGGACAAGAAGGATATCAACCCACCAGAGCTTTTCTATAGCACGATAAAGCCAAGAACACAGCAGTACCGATTATCAAGAACCCTCTGAGCCTGAGGGAACACTTCTAAGGCGAGCCCCTCAGAGATGCCCAAAGTCGTTAACCATGGCATCTCCCAGGAGCTCGACATAGAGGAGTCCCCTGCCTTCACCTAGTAGAGTGACCTCTCCCCTTCTGTTATGCTCCTACTCTTCCTCTTGGATCTTGCCGTTGAGCTCGACGAGTACTTATAGCCCAAACCGCCGCATCGTTTGCTATCCACCTCTTCGCCGCCTAGAAGGCCAAGCAGCTCTTTACTCCTGCGAAGAGCCACCCTTGGCTTTGGCTTCTCACGAAGAGCCACCAACTGTACCCACAACCTGACCCCTAGGCATAGTGCGGTCACCCTAGTGTCCCCGCTCTTGAAGTACCCAAGAGCCATCGTCACAGCCCCTAGGATTATTAGGATGAGCTCATTGGTTGAGCCAGCCTACCTACCACGAATATTAGGCATCCTCTGGTACTTGGGAACAACTTGTGTGGTCTATGATTGAGTGTTCGAACTGTTTGTTGTTTGTGAGGTGTTGTTACATGCATGCCTCGTCGGCAGCACAAAGTAACCTTAAATTTTCTTTTATAGAACTCCTTTTGTCAGTTAACCAAAAATCATTTTTGGCCTCTTCGCCATAGTTACACCTTGCTGCAGATGTAAATTCGCCTAGGAAAATCTTTCTAAGATAATCTTTCCTCTCATCTAACCCATCTCCCGTTAAGATCCGACAGATCCACAAGATACAAAAGACCCCCCGATCCTTAGCCACATAGCCGGAAATTTTTGTAACCTAACTAACAAGTCAGACAATGGACTTCATGCACCATCTGGAGCAAGTGCGTTAAGACCTTGAAGGAAACTGCAATTGCACGCCAACCTCGTGAAGACACGAGCCCCACCTCACAAAATTAACTTGTGAGATTACAAGAATACCACACCAACTTATCATATCTAGCTTTAGGTTAACGTCTGACTCAAGTCCACGATAGTACCAACTAATCTTCTCGGACCACAAACCTTGACAGGAAACGAGGACATAAGGAGACTCATTTAGAATTGGTAACTAGAGGAACTCAAGAAGTGCATAAGAGTTGCTATGAAGATTCGAGCTCAGAGACCGACAATAATGATGAGTTTCAAAGAGGATCATGTACCTACCCGCTTGACGAGCAGTTAGTGGCACCTTAATCCCTTGCACTAACCTTGCTAGGTTGACCCACCTAAATTTGTCCCGTGAAATAAAACTAACTCCTACCTATCACCGCAAACTTGGGAAAGATGGATGAGAACCCTAGCCTGCCGCTGATTTTCTGAAGATTATATGAAGCTTCAAGCACAAGACTCATCCAAGGGAGATCCCCACCCACAAACCCGAAGGGAACCAACTTAAAGCTCGTCAACACAAAGTTACCCCTGGAAAAAGGACGCCATCGACGTCATCTGCCGAACAAAAATCTTAGTTCCACACGGCTCAACTAGTCGAAACAAGAAAGACAATGGTACCTGATAGGAAACAACTGGTGTGCAGATTCTTCACTAACTTTTTCTAAAAGTAAATTAAGCCGTGACTTTTGAACCAACTTACCAAATCCTAGATTAACATCTAACCCCAGGATTCGGGGAGTTTTGGAGAGCTACAAAAGGAGTCACGGCATCAAGATCAAAATCATCACAGTAAAAAGAAAAAGAAAAAACTAGAAGCAAACGGGGAAGATTATGAGTGTTCGCATCTAACTTAGATGCCGAAGAGCTAATGAGCAAGGAGGAAGGGAAGAAAAGGTTCTACGGTGGCTAATCCACCGGCGGCAAACCGCATCTGCGACTGCAAGTTCACCGGCGGTGCCGGATACATCGCCGCGGTGATGAACTCGAGGAAGAACAAGAACTCCCGTAGATTCAAAACCTTAAATGTGCAAAAGAGAAGAAGAGAAGGGAATCCTACCGCGGTGTTGCGGCGTACGGCGGTGGCGCTGTGCGTCGGCGGCGCTAGCGTCCGGTGGCTCGTCGGCGCGCGCAGTCCGTGGGTGCAAGCGGCGGCGGTGCTGTGCGCGGTGGCGTGCGGCGTTGCGTGGGCTCTGCGCGCTGGTGAAGAAGACGAGGGCAAGAGAGAGATGAATGCGGAGGGGAAGACGATGCTCTCTCCCTACTATTTATGGGCGGCGCAGGAGATCGTGGGCGCGGGATTTGCTGCGCACGATCTCGTAACCGACGGGGAGTTATGGCCCCACGATCTCCGCCACGATTTCCTACGTGGATTAACCGCCGCACGATCGGCCGCACGGTGGGTCACAGAGAGCTAACGGTTACCACGCCGCACACTTGATCGGGCAGGACCCGAGGAGACGCGGGCGGCGCGGTCAAGACCGCACTTGATTGCTTGCGTGCGCACAGTCTCTGAGGTGACCGGAGTGACGCAAGTGGCGTGCGTGCCAGTGGCACGTCCATCCGGGCGCAAGAGTCGAGGCGTTGGGCAGAGATGCTCTGCCACGTAGAGGAACCAAGGACTCGGAAAAATTGTGGGATCTTCCGGTGATTCGGAACGATCCGACATCAAAGTCGAATATCATGATGGAAGGTGAAAACTGCTTTCCGACATATAAATTGTTTACCGACGTATGTTATGTCGGTGATCACCTAAGAATATTGGTTTTACGGGTAAACCTGCCGTGGTCTTACATCTGAGGCTGCAGGATCACGCCAGCTTCGGGGACTAATGTCGGGGGGAAGCCCCCGAGTGGGGTCAATATGGTAAAATAAGGTTGACTCGGAGTTGACCGAGTCAATGGAAACCGACATATCATACTGGCTTATCCGGATTCATCCGAGTCAGGTCAAACCGACATAGCCTTATGTCGGATCATGCTTATTATATGTCGGACTATCCTTCGTTGTTCTTATGTGCAGGAGGGAGTAAACCGAGTTACCAGCTTAGGGCACACCTATGCCGGATGGGGTCATCTCGGACGGTGGTCCAAGCTCCTTGAGACACGGAGCGAAACAAGGGCGGCGGCATGCTGCAAGTGGACGGCGTGCCAAGCCTCGGCCACGCCTCTGACGCGGGCGGCGCGGCACAGTGGCGCTAAGCCTAGGCTTGGGCGTGCTGTCGGGTGCAGCGGCGACCGTGGCGACCAGCGCTGCCACGGTCTGGGCATGGCGCAGCGGCGCCCGTGCCGGCCGGAGACCAAGGAGTATGGCGTCAGTAACAATGTTTACACTGTAACCCTGGGTTTCCCTATATAAGGGGTACCAGGGGCTCCTCTTACAGGGACGATTCCCAGACGCTACGCAGAGACGCTGAGCAACTACTTAGCAGTTTCTAAGAGCTAGAGGAGAGCCAGAGAGCTATTCTCAGACTCGGTAGAGGCTTAGATCTTACCGCTCTTTGCATACAGCTCACGGAGCAAGCCTGTAACTAGTTGTAATCCACATATAAATCAAGCAGCAAGCAGGAGTAGGGGTGTTATCTCCTCACGAGAGCCCCGAACCTGGGTAAATCGCGTGTGTGTGTGTGTGTGTTCGTGTCTGTACGCAGTGCGTGCAAGCCCTCCCCGGTACCTCCAGCGTCCAATCGGCCCCACATCAAGCCTATATGGCATCTGCCGTGACACCACCACGACACCCACGAAGCAACGGGCAGGCTGAGCGAGCCAACGCCGAGGTGCTCAAGGGCCTCAAGACGAGAAGCTTCAACCGCCTCAGGGCCAGCGGCAAGCACTGGATCGACGAGCTCCCCTCGGTGCTCTGGTCCATCGCACCACGCCAACAAAGCCAACTGGTGAGACGCCGTTCTCCCTCATCTATGGTGCTGAAGCCGTCCTCCCTAGCGAGATCACTCATGTCTCTCCCCGAGTCTTCGCCTTCAAGGACGGCTGAGCTGGACGAGCTCCGCAACGACGACCTCCTGCTGCTTGAAGGGCTCCGCCGCAATGCGGCCCTGAGAGCGGCAAGGTACCAGCAAGATCTCTGCGCTACCACAGCCGCCACATCCGCCCGCGCACTCTCAAAGCAGGAGACCTTGTCCTGAGGAGAATCCTCTCCAGGGCATGCCTCCACAAGCTCTCGCCAATGTGGGAAGGCCCCTATAGAGTCGTGCACATCGCCAGGCCTGGCTCCGCGCGGCTCGAGACGGAGGAAGGCATCCCTGTCGCCAACCCCTGGAACATCTAGCACCTGTGCAAGTTCTACCCTGATCGTCCTCGACGAGCAACTTTTTGCATCAAGGGAGAGCCACGCGCCGTCATCCTCCACGAGGAAAAATTTCGGGCTCCCCTCTCTACCACACGCTGCCGCGGGCCGTTCGAGAAGACTCCCAAGCCACCGCGCCTCGGCAAGGTGACTTCTTTAAGCACCATGCCTTGGCGAGGTGGATCCCCATGGCCCAGCCATGGTGGACCGCAGGCTCTACAAGCCACCCCCGCATAGGGGCCCTCTGAGCTCTCTCTACATGCGTCGCCCCGAGCACGCCCCCTCGAGAGTCTCAGCCACAGCATGTGGAACCCCATGCCTGACATGGCGGATTTTTGTGTTTCTGGCCATGCCAGTATAATGAACCTATGTTTCAGGTCATTTTGAACCTTTGCGCTTCGTGCCAGCATATGTGGTTGCTTGGTAAGCTTTTATGTTATTACTGTTTCATCCTTGCTCGTATGATCCCTCCTGTGTATCTCACGAGCGGGGGCTAGCATGGTGCCATGCCACGGGAGCATCCCGGCAGCACCTCAAACCCAAGGGATCCGAGCTCTGAACTCACGGGTCAGCTTTCATGCATGTCAACTCCCAAGGAGCTCTGAACTCATGAGCTGGCTCCCCTGCACGTCAACTCACCAAGGACCTTGGTGCCTGTTCTCCTCGCAAGACACACATGAAGGAACCTACGAGCGCGCATAAGTTATCTAGCTATGTATTGCTTGTGGGTATGCCTATCTGTCAAAATGTAGGAAGCAGGCCCAAAACACCTCGTCGGGTAACCGACACCTCTCCAAGATGAAAACACCTCGCCAGGGAACCAACACCCTCTCCAAGACGAAAACACCTCGCCAGGGAACCAACACCTCTCCAAGGCAAAACGCCTCGCGAAGCTAAGTCCAACACTTGGTTAATTTTCCCCTCGCTGGTTTTCATCCCTCGAGCCTCTTTTCTCTCTCCTGCGCCTCATGGGCTGCTTGCGCGTTGAAGGGGAGCCCCAAGCATCGCGACTTGGGGGCTCTTACCTCTTGAGGCCTCACGCACCCCCCGGCCTTGTGGAGCCCTGACTCTCGCATACCGAAGCGGCGGTGGTGTAGCGCTAAGAGAGGGTCCTAAGACGCAGAGCGAAAAAGACATGAAATGGAAGACAAAAGCCTCACGAGGGATGTTCACCAAGCAAACAAGATTAAAACAAGTCTTTACAGGGCTATTACAATTAAATGCTAAGATAAATTCGTGCCTCTGCACGTCCAGATACAGGAGTTCAGGCCGTCGCGCCCCCCGAGGTGCCTGCCTTGTCCATGGCGGTCTCCGCCTCCTCCTCCAAAGCATCCTCCTCGCCGTCGCCTTCGTCCTCATCGACCACGACTTGGTCGAATTTCTTGGTGTACGCGTCGGCGGCCTTCCGCGCCCTGTCGCTGATAGTGACCGGCGGCACCATCACAGTCTCGAGGTCAAGCGAGGGCTGGAGCGTCACGAGGTTGCTGAAGATGCGGCCGGTGGGCGATGACGAGGAGATCGCGGCTCTCCTCCACGACGCGCTCGTCGAAGCCCTTCGCGGTCTCTTCAAGTTTTCCGAGGAATTGCTCGAAGAAGAACGAGTACGCGGCTTCATCGTCGATCTCTGCGGAGAAGGAGGGGACGTCGATCCTCAGATCACCCCCGACCGCGCGCGCACGGCTCACCAAGATTTGGAGAATGCCCTGGCGCTGGCGCGTCATGGACCGGCCAATCTGGCGCTGGTCCCGGGCCCGCTCCGCGAGATCCGTGGACGGCCCCACCTACTGACGGAGCTCGTCCAGGTCTCTCTCCAGGGAGATGGCGTTCCCCTCTGCGCGAGCCTGGGCCTCCCTGGCGACCTCAAGGCAGGAGGTCAACCGCGTCTCCTCCTGCTCGAGCGCCTTGATGCGGTCTTGGAACTCTTTGCGCTTCGCTTTGAAGCGGTCCTCCTGCCTCGTGGCCTTCTCGTCATAATATTTGGAGAGGCTCTCGCGGATAAGCTGGACCCTGGTGTCGGCCTCTTCCTGGATTCTTTTCTTCTTCACCACGAAGTCGGCGTTGGCCTTCTCGTGGCGCTCCGCGTAGGTGGCCTCACTCTGGGCCACCAGGCCCTCGCGCTCCTGCAGCTGCCCCTCGCGGGTGGCCTGGGCCTCCTCGAGCAGCTGGGCCTGCTCCTCGCGCTGGCGCAGCTCCTTCTCGCGGAGGGAGAGCTCTCCCTTGCGTCGCGCCAACTCCGCCTTGCGCGGTGCCAGCTGCCCCTCACGAGCATCCAGCAGCTCGCGGAGCTCCTTCAAGCTGGCCCTTGCGACCTCGGAGTCAGCGGCGAATTTCTGCTCCGCGGCCACTAGCTCATCATGCTTGGAGGCGGTCTCCACCTCGAGTGCTTCCCTGACGGCGTCCAGCTCTTCCATCACCTCCTCCGCCTCCCGCTTGACGCTGTCATGGGTCTCCTTGGCGAAGCGAAGGGCCTCTTGGCGCTCCACCTGGGCCGCCGCGTCCTGCCGGCGGCACAACTCCACCCTCTCGTGGAGGAGGGCCCTGGCCTCGCCGAGCCTTGTCCGTTCCTCCGCTAGGCCGTTTTCTTCTTCGGCGAGCTGCTCCTCCAGCTCGTCGAGCGTCCGCCGCGCCTGGTTGAGGACGACTCGGCGGCGAATTGCTTGGCGCCGCGGCTCCTGCAGTGCCAAGGTCCCCGCACCACTGCTGGGTGCGGAGTCCTCGATCCTTGTCGAGGCGCCCGGGGCCTCCTGCCTCGGGCTCACGACCGCCTCTGGTGCGGCCCGGGGGCTCGTAGGGGCGCCTCCCTCGTCGCCCGCTTCAAGTGCCCTCTGGGGGCTGGGTGCCCCCTCGCCCCCAGCTCCGGCGCTTGTGGGCTCCAGAGGCGCCTCTGCCTCCTGCTCCTCGGGGGCGTTCCCTGCCCTTTCCGTGATGGCCGCGTCCGCCACGGCCTCGGGCGCATCGGTCCCTCTTGAGGGAGCCTCCTCCCCCTCCGGAGACGGCTCCAAGACGATCTCCTCGTCCACCCTCTCCTCCTCCGTCCCGGGCTGGACGGGAGGAGTGGCCGTCCTAGTGGGCGACGGCGGCACCACCTCTTCCATCACCTCCTTCGCCGCCCAATCCGAAGACGGCGCCGCCTCTTCAGTCATCTCCTCCACGCAGTGCTCCGCCACGGGAGGAGTTGCCGCACGAACTGGTGACGGCGCCACCTCTTCGACCACCACCTCCGCGCGGTGCTCGACCGCGGGAGCAACAGCCACCTGCCGCGGCTCGTTAGCCACAGGCGTCTCCGCGGCGACGCTGGTGACCTCTCCAAGCTTGCGGAGCTGCCGCCTCTTTGGCTCCGCAGGTTACCTGAAAGGGAGACAAGTAGAAGATCCTTCAAGAGGGTTTTCCAGAAGCAAAATGATAAAGGGAAAGAAGAATCAAGGCTTACTCATCAGCCATAACCCACACCCTTTTCTTCGCCTTGGGCGGTTGGGTGTTGCTTGCTCCGGCCTCCTCCTGAGGCGCCCCTGCCTCCACGCGAGGAGTGCTCCTCGCGGTCGCGGCTCTCCTGTCGTGAATGGCCTTGGAGCGGGGCTCGCAACGTCCTCCCCCGCCGCTGCTCGTCTCCTCCTCCTCTCCGACGCGTTGGGAGCGGGCGACGTGGAAGGCACCCTCCTCATCGCTGGAGAAGAGCACCTGGAGGTTCACCTTGGCGGGAGCACTCCTTGAGGAGCCGGCAGAGCCTCTCGAGGGGTTGGCGCCTCTCGAAGCCTCCTCCTCGCCAGCGGGGTCGGTGCCCCTCGAGGCCTCATCCTCACCGAAGGGGTCCGCGCCTCTCGAGGCCTCCTCCTCGCCGGAATCCTCGACCTCCTCCGGCTCCAGAGACTCGTCCATGTACTCCGGCTCCGCCGCCCACGGGTTAGGACGAGGCCCGCGGTGCCCTGCTGGCACAATACCCCACTCGTCGAACACCGGCATGCACCAGCGTTGCGCTTCAATGCTCTCCTCGGCAAAGCTGATGAGCGGCCGGGCCTCCTCGTTGGTAGGAGAAGGGATCTCTGTCGTCGCGAAGAGGACCCCCATGACCTGGCACAGCACCTCCGGCGTGAAGCCGTCCGAACTCAGCCGCATCGCGTCCTCCTTGCCTGTGTACCGCCACACCAGCTCGGAGTGCCACTTGAGGGGGCGATCCGGCGCCTCGTGAAGTCTCTTGCCACCATCTGGCCGGTGACCCCGGCCACGCGGATGCGCCGGATGCACTCGTACACCACGTCAAGCCTCTGGCCCCTGAAGTCTGCGCTCGCCCAGCGCGCCCACTTCCTCGGGGGGGGCCTCGAGCACTTCCAAGAGAGGGTTTACCCTCTTGGTGTCGACGAAGAGCCACTTCTCGCGGAACTTCTCCACCTTCTTCGTCACCTTGATGGCGTTCTCACCGCACCAAGCGATGGGAATGTAGTTGTCGCTCCTGGCGGCGGCGATGCGGAAGGAGACGCAGCCGAGCCGCTCGTCGGGGGCGGTGCTCCGAAGAGAATAGAAGCTACGGAAGAGCGCCACCGAGGGACGGATGCCGATGTAGGCCTCGCAGAGGTGGGCGAAGATGGCAAGGATGAGGATGGAGTTAGGATGAAGATGAAGCAACTGGATCTGGTACACCTCCAGAATCGCCAAGAGGAACTCAGAGAAGGGAGGAACAAGACCGGCGTAAAGAGTATGGACGAAGATGGGGTAGAACCCCTCGGTGAGCCTGCTGCCGGACGACCTCATCTCGGTGGCGCCGTGCTCATTGGTGCCCGCCGCCGCCACATGGCGCACCTTTGCTATTGCCACCGCGTTGACGCGGGTCGGCGGCAGCGCCTCCACGAGGGCAGCACCACGCGCCGCCGCCGCCGACGTGCCGGCCCGCATCACAGTCTTGCCCTTCGGGTCGACGGCTGCTTTCTTGGGAGCCATCGGTCGCCGGAGAAGAAGACGAAGACCCTGGAGTTGGAGTGCTCTGGGAAGAAGGAGATGTTTTGGAGGCGTTGGGAGAAGAGTGCGGAGGAGTTATGGGAGAAGTGAAGGGCGCAGTCTACGCGCCCAGGCTTTATTGACCGGCTCCCGAGTCGTGGCGGGCCCCGCCACGTCGCCCGTTGGAGCCGAGGAGATCGTGGCCGCGGGCGCAACCGCTGCGCCCCACGTGTCACGGCCCCGGCAGGCACCGTTGGGCCCTCGACGCTTCGCCTTCATCCATGGGCCTCGGCGTGCCCATCGCGGGCCCGGGGGCTACTGTCGGCACAGTGGAAACCAGGGTACCACGGGCCGGCCTGCCAGGGCCCACAAGATTCTTCAGAAGATTTCGCTAAGGACCAGGCTCTCCAAGCCTGGCGAGCCTCGCGAGGGTTTTTCCTCGCGAGGGACCTTTTCTCCTCGTCAAGGGCTTCCTCCCTTGGCGAGGGACCTCTCCTCGAGAGGGCGTCGCGGACGCCGCCAGCAATTCTGCTAAGGATCACGCCGAAAGGCTCGGCGAGGCCTTTTGCCTCGCGAGGCTTTCTTCCTCTCGAAGCCAGCTCTGCCTCTGCGGCAGAGCGCACATGGGCTCTGCGCCCATGTGCAGAGTGATGTGCGCGCCTGCGCGCGGCGACAACGCCGCAGTTGCCATTTCCATGTATAAAGGAGTCAACAAAGCAGCGCCAAGCAAAGCGGACAACGAGTATTGCCGCTCTGGTGATAAGGAAACCGTCTGCAGCTACGCTCCAAGGGCGACGTCACCGTGGGACCCGTTCCACCTCCGCAGCGCCAGCCCACCGTCCTGGCTGGCTGGTGCCCCTTTTTAGCTTTGGTGACGCCGCTCCCCTGCCGTGGACCGCGTCCATGGCCTTCACCTTTATGGTAGACTCCACCTTTTTGGTGCACCGCGCCTCCTCCTTCGTCGCCATGTGGTAGCCCTTCCCGCCCAAATGTTTGGGCGGAAGAGGCCCGAGATACCTATAAAAGGAGGGGGAGCACGTTCGGGCAAAGGGTAGGATCTTTGGTAGGCATTCTGGTTTCTCAAGTTCACCATCTTGGAGCTCAGACAAAACCCTAGCCATTGTAGCCACCTCGAGCTCGCCAAGCTCACTCTGTACTGAAACCTCTCCAAGCAAGTGCAATACAACTCGAAGCAGGACGTAGGGGTTTTACCTCACCTAGAGGGCCCTGGACCTGGGTAATACCGCGTGTTCCTCTCTGCAGTGCTTCCCCGCAGCGAGTCCGACGAGCACCGTCGCCGGAGCACATTGAGGGTTGTTTGATTCCGTGTTCAGCCCCTTACTCGATCCTTCGTGAGACACACCCAGTTCCTGGGACAGTTCTCCCACACATGCCGGCCTCAAAACTTTCAGCAAAGTAGTTCTGCTGATTTTCAAGGATTTCTATGACAACAAAGGTGTCATAGGCCTTGGTCTCGTCCGGCTTGTCGTCCCGGACAGTTGTTCCCTTCTTTCGGGGCAGCTGGGGAGCACGTATGAACCAGATCATGAACTCCGGCTTGATGTGCCCCTCTTCGTCGAAAGCCTCCGCTTTAATTGGAGGAAAAGTCGGGGCATCATTAGCTAGAGCTGCAGCCCTTGGTGGAGAGGAAGGATCTGTCACCTTCCCCATCATCTCCGACCATTTCGTGGGAGGCGTAATCCCGGCTCTCCCGAGAGTCGGACCTACCGTCATGGTGCGGGTGTTCTCCTGCACTGGTGTCGGCTTCGAAGCCGAAGGAGTGCTGGGAGGAATAGCGGGAGAGGCTTTCTTCCATGTGGCACAGACCTTTTGCTTCAAAGGTGCGTCTTTCTTTATCTTGCAAAGACAAAGGAATAAGAATAGAAAATCCGGCAGTACAGCAGAGCAAAGAAGAGATGTTTTAGCCGACTTACTTCTTGCTAGGAATGTTAAGCCCAGCAAGGCGTCATCATCTTCGGATGACTTGGCGCCAATCATGAGTGATTAGCTCTTCCTCTTCCGACTCTCTATAGAGACCGAAGAAAAGGAGATGGGCCGCTTGGCCGCCTTGCTGGACGATGACGTGCCAGCGGGGCGAGAGGCGGAGACTCCGGGAATCTGACATATTACATGTTAGTCCATTAAAGGCAAGGCCGAATCCCTAAAAGAATTGAACTTTGGTCCGACAAAGTACCTTTGGGGGAGGGTATACATTGGCAGCGATTCCTCGTATTGCCGGCCTTCGTTAGGCCGGGCTTTGATGAGCTTGTTGAAGCGAGCCTCAAAGAGGTCTTGCTCCAGGTCCTTCTCACTGATCCGCATGGGATCAGAATTATCCGTGTACTCGCACAAGAGGCGAGCACGATGTTGGAGGGGATGGATCCATCACTTCATCCAGCAGATTATCGTGTCCTCCCCCATTAGGGGAGGAGAGCTGGAGGTCAACTCCGTGATCCTTGCCTTGATGTCGGCAAGCTCAGCCGGCATCTTCTCTACCGGCTTCTTCTTCCACGAGGGCAGGGGAGTGCCGGCTCTATCTTCAAAGGCGGCGAGCCCCTGCAGCCTGTTTGGAGGCGCCACGTCCTTACAGCAGAAGTAGGTGGACGCCTATCCCTTTGCCGAATCCAGGATCGGCACCTGAGGGTACCAATCTATATCCCGGCGGGAGTTGAAGCTGATGGAGCCGGCAACCAACAGCTCTTTGTTGACTGTCTGCCTCTTGACTCCGAAGCAATACTGGAAGAAGTCTAACCTAGGAGCTAATCCTAAGTAGCCTTCAAACAATGCTACGAAGCCGGATATATATATAGGAGGCTATTGGGGGTGATGTTATGAAGCTGGAGACCAAAATGGTCGAAAATCTCAATCAGAAAAGCCGAGGGTAGCAAAGAGAACCCCCTGGCAATGTGGGAAGAGAGAAGTACCCGCTCATCCTTGATGGGAGTTGGAGCTGGGTCGCCGAAGGCGGATCGCCAAGATGGCGCAGACTCGGAAGACGGAGGGATGGCTCCGTCAGCCATCATTCCCATCAGTTCGCTATCGTCCACACCTAAGCACGCCCAGTTGTGGGTAGGGTTGCTGGCGGAGCCTTCATTGTTGCCAGCTTCTTCTTCTTCTTCGGTGGCCCGAGCTTCCTCAGCGACTTCGGTGGCGGTTGCAGAAGCCGAAGCCACTGTGGCCGCGGCTTCAGCTGCAGCTTTGGCTAGGGCAACTTCATCGCGAGTTAAGATTGTGGCAGAAGAGGAGTCCACCGGAGCAGAGGAAGAAGAGGCCAAGGGAGCGGCGGAAGGCATGGAGCCGGCGGCGGAAACAGTACCTCCCATCGGCTCCACCCCCCTCCGGCGTGTTCATCATCAACTTCTATAGCAAGATCATCTCATCTCTCCACTGTAAACTCTTGGCAAACATGATGTATGATGCAATATACTTTTCCCTTGATCTATTGTGTCTCTCCATCTATGTTTGAGAAGTGATTTGTTCATGGCATTAGTGAAATAGTTCGTTGATTGGTTGCATACAAGTTTGTTATCTTTTATGATTGTCTTGATCTACAATGTATGAGTAAGGTAATGGAGTGAGGGAGACTTGGGAGGACAAGTAAACCCGAGATCGAATCATGAAGTTACTCTATTGGGGGATATATATGGGGGACCCTAGAACTTAAGGCTATGGTGGTACAATTATGTCTTAATAATTCTTGTGCTGCACATTTAATTGGCCATGATATCCATCAGAGTTGTGTAATTTGCTCATTTACTTGGCTACACCTATTTATGGCTCCCCCTAGAAGAAACAATTAAGACTAAAACATGTGCTTCACTAATTGTGACAACCACACGAATGAAATAACAATTGCCAGAACATTTGCTCCCTTGAGATATTTGCTACTTGAGATCCTTGCTACTTGCTACTTTAAGAAACTTGCATTAGAAAACTTGCTCCTAGAAACTTGTTGCTAGATAAACCTACTCCACATCACTTGCTTCCATTAGTTAGTTCCTTTCATACTCAAATTTATTGCTTTGCATAAAAGGCCATATAAGAGGGTTATAGGGATTTAGAGAATAGATAGTTTACCTTCAGCTCCTCGTGGGTTCGACACTCAAATACTTATCGAATTGTGCTACAGTGATTCCTTGCTCTTGGGGATTATCAAGTACTTTTTCTGGCGCCGTTGCCGGGGAGCGTTGTGCTAAACTTTTATTCTTGTTTGCATTGCATACTAACATATATTTCAAAACACAAAAAATATTATAAAATGGAAAATTATTATGAAAACGCCTTGATAGCTGCTGAATTTAGAAAATCAAATGAAGGGAAAAGATTAGGAGGCTACATAGAGCTTCTATATAAAATTGCTAGTGAGCTGCTTGATTATCATGAGGAAGAAATTTGTTGCTCTAAATACTTTAGACACTTTGAATTCCAATGCCCTTCCAATAAATACGAACCCGTTCTTGCAACTTATCATACATGGAATTATGCTCACTTAGGGATGGAAGAAGTAGAGCAATTTGTTATTTTTATGGGAGCCTATGAATTATACACCTTCACTGATGAACCTGAAACCTGCCCTATAGCTTCTCATTATAAAGTTTTTATTGCCAATCTCCTTGAAATTTGCATACGTGAATTTGATGAAAATATCTATGTTGTTGACACAAGGAAGAGATTTGCCCAAGGTAGTACTGATGTTTTGTAGGAAGAAGATGACAAAATCCTAAGCTTGGGGATGACCGTGCAACCCCAAGAAGATGTTGAAAATGATGAACAACTAGAGAATGAAGAGAAGGAACTTCCACCTTCACCACCTATGGATGAGGGTAACACTCAAGATTTTGCTAATGATAAACTTTGCTTTTATGACTCTGATGATGAG
>QRDG01000949.1:0-42696 GCA_012064385.1 Puccinellia tenuiflora | reverse complement strand
TCTCTCCCGGTTCAGACCAATTGAGAGGAGTCCGGCATTTTCATATTTATTTCTCATTTGGCAATTTGAATTCTCATATTTATTTCTCATATTTATTTCTCATTTGGCAATAAGTAGAAATTAAGAATTGGTTTCCAAAAGTAAACTTGGAACTTCCTAAACCATTTGGAAGTCCAAGAATGATTTGATTTGCTAAGTTGAGCATTGTCATTGGTTTGGATGTTGGGAAGTTTGCCTCCCCATTTCAAATTGTTTCCAAAAAAGGATGTTAGAATTAGCAATTGCATATGGATGCTATGATGCAAACATGAAAACAAAAAGTGGAAAAATTCTTCGTATTTTTCATACCAAGTTGGGGCTGTTACAGAATATTGACTTGATATTTTACGACAGAAATCTTCAGTTATTAATACACAATTCATTAGTTCAAAGTTTTTGGTTTGAGCAACGTAAGTGCCTCTGAAAATTCACTCTTTACGGGCTGTCCAGTTTTTGACAGATTCTGTCTTTATTTCGCATTGCTCTCATTACTTGTGTTTTGTGCGGTTCTTTTGATCAAGGAGCATTACACAACCGTAGTAACAGTAGCTCATGTTTAGAATCAATTCATGATATTTCTTTGATGTACCTATGTGGATTTCATTTATGAAGGCACTAACCCCTCTAATCAAGTTTATGATGAGATAAATTTTAAGGTGCAAGAATTGAGGGTGATGAACAAGATCAAGAGGGACAAAAACTCAAGATTGGGGATGTAACCCCTAAGCTCACCCTACATAAAAGAATTTAAGCTTGGGGATGCCAAGCCACCTCACTCCAACCATCTTGATACCAAGTAAGTAAGCCTAGCTATATGGCTATAAAGAAAGCGCTTTACGGGAGGCAACCCGGTTGTTTTTACTTTTGATTTTTTTGTCCTCTTGCTATAACAATAGAATGTTTTCTTAGCTTAGTTTCTGAAATTTTTAATAAAGTTCCAAGTTTTACCCATTTTGGTTTGACAAAGTTGCTATTTCTATTCGGAGATTTTATTCCTGCACGAAGTCTGTGCACGGTTTGATTTATCATTTTTATTCTGTAACTCCGAATGATCTGAGATTTTAACTGTAACTTAAAATTTTCATCATCTATATGCCTGAATTTTTTCAGAATTTTTAGACGAGTTTAAGTAGGACAGAAAAATACGTTTTGCTGCTGCTGTTTTTCTGGACAGATTCTGTCCCATATTGTTTTATGCTTGTTTTGAACTTTTAAGTTGAATCTTTTTTATCCAATTGAGTTTATGAGTATTAATAAAACATTATACACTTTCTGGACATTCATATGTATTTTAGTCCATGGATTATATGTAGCAAGAAACCAATTTATTTATCTCTACTAACGTCACCCCACAGAAAAGAAATGGGAGAAACGGTGTTTTGAACTTTTTTCACAGGGATTGGAAGAGATGCGCCATGAGTTATCCAAGGATGGTGAAAACCATAAGCTTGGGGATGTGAGAACATCCCCACTGGACCTACACACTCTCGGTTTGCACACGTCTAACTTCTGTTTTTTTATCAATACACTTTATCGCATAAACTTGGAGCGTCTTTTTGTTTGTTTTGCTTTGATTTTTATTTGGTGAGACCACCACACTATCATTTATATATATGAAAGCTACTGGAAATATGGGTTGAAATATCTTGCATTCTTTTATTGTATTGGAAAAGGGATGTCTAAGTTGATTTTTAATGACACATATAGTTGCATGATTCATGAGCTTCTTTATGAGTAATAATTTGCAAATGCTTTATCATGAGCTATCTTTTATTAATGTTTTGATGCTGTATGTTATTTCACCTTGTTTGACATGAATTAGTTAGTTCTATGGACACTCATGCATGCATCTAGATGGTCATCTTTCTCCCTTTTGCTAGCCAGAAAATTCCAACAAGTAAAAACTTGTTTCCAACACCTTCAACCAAAGTTTTTTCCAGTGAGTCCACCATATCTACCTATTAGCTTTATGCTATTCCAAGTATGTTTATCATGTTATTTGTGTTATCTATACCTCTAAATGAAAATGATTATGTTATTTATTGTAATGGGAAAAGTTGGTTAAAAAGCTCTCGCGAACTTGATGCACACTTTACTTTTATTGCATTTAATAAACATGAACCATTGTGATTAATATTATGATAGTGGCTTGATAAATGTTTAAGGTTGGGAGTTAGCCCATATGTGCTGTCACATGCAAAGCTTTCAACATGTTCCATCATTTATTTAGTTGATATCATGTACTTTTGTTTATGGATGCCTATCATGGTGAAATAATGTGGAAATAGAGTAAGTTTAAATGAGTTTGTATAAATGGTTAGAGAGAAACCTGGGCCGCTAATCTAAGTCATGCATCATTCATGGTGGAAATTTACTTACATGCTATTTTGAACTTTCTGTGATACACCCTACAATAAAAAGCTATATCAAGTGGTAAATAAAAAGGGTGTTGAGGTTGTTCATTATGTTTGTTTGTCTTGTTGTTTTGATGTGGGCTTGATCCATATCATGAGACAAGAGGTACCCCAGTTGAGGCTCTTGATAATACCATTATTACTTACAATGATAGATAACTTAAACTTGCTTTGTTTCCCAAGATGAGTAATCATGGTGTAGGTACTTGTATTCAAGGGGCATGAGACATCTAACCTTTGCTTTATCAAGGACACTACTCATATTTGCTTTCACATTAAACTTTAATCATTCAAGATGCTATGATAGGGGAATGAGAGCTTGACACCAAGTATTACCATTGCATTCAATAACTTAACTATAATAGTTTGGAGGATAGATGAAACTTATGCATGTTTTGCCTCTACTCATTTATATATCTTTTCCAAAGTGTCCACCTTTTATATTCATATTTTCATCTTCACTCTATGACCTATGTAGGATGTTCTTACTTATCATACTGCATACATGTGGTCCATATTACTATCTTTTATGTTACACTTTGTGAACTATCATTGACCATCCTTGCATTGAATACTTGATATCACTTTATAAACTGTTTGCATATTGCTACTTCTTTGAATAATGAATCATTTGACTTTATGTAGCAGTAGCAATCATCTTTTATATCCATGTTGTTGTTATATTGCAAAGTTCATGTTAGTTTTATCACTTCCATACTCGAGGACGAGCATGAGTTAAGCTTGGGGATGTGATGCATGTAAAATGCATACATGAACTTTGCACTATAACACTTGTATTCCATTCATATTTGCATCATATAAGGGGTATATTACTGTTATTTAATGACTTTTGGTAATTAATAATGATTTCCCCTATTTATGGAATTAATCCTGCGTAGGCAGAAAAACCCTATTTCTTTCCTTATTTATTTCAGGGCCTTAACGACGTCATAATGAGCTGCAAATTTACGGGGATCATTTTTTTGGAAGGACGAAGACCTCGGAGCGAAGGAAGCAAGCAAACGGAGGCCGAAGAGCCAAAAGAGGGTGCCCCACACGGCCCATGTACCTGGCCACGTGGGCCCACCTCTTTTGGGCCTCGTGGCTCCGTTTGCGTCGATCCTTCTTCCGAAGCTTCCTTGTGACCTAAAAACTCCTATATAAAGAGCCTCCCCCGAGGAGTTTCGTATGGAGGCGGCGGAGAAACACAAAACCAGAAACAGAGAGAAAGAAGTCTACCGCTGGAGAAGACCGGAGGGGGGAAATGCCGCCAGAATCCACCTCCGGAGGGCTCCACCCCCCTCCGGCGTGTTCATCATCAACTTCTACAGCAAGATCATCTCATCTCTCCACTGTAAACTCTTGGCAAACATGATGTATGATGCAATATACTTTTCCCTTGATCTATTGTGTCTCTCCATCTATGTTTGAGAAGTGATTTGTTCATGGCATTAGTGAAATAGTTCGTTGATTGGTTGCATACAAGTTTTGTTATCTTTTATGATTGTCTTGATGTACAATGTATGAGTGCATGCATATGTTGGGGAATGCATGTAAGGTGATCACCGGTAAGGTAATGGAGTGAGGGAGACTTGGGAGGACATGTAAACCCGAGATCGAATCATGAAGTTACTCTATTGGGGATATATATGGGGGACCCTAGAACTTAAGGCTATGGTGGGACAATTATGTCTTAATAATTCTTGTGCTGCACATTTAATTGGCCATGAGATCCATCATAAGAGTTGTGTAATTTGCTCATTTACTTGGCTACACCTATTTATGGCTCCCTCCTAGAAGAAACAATTAAGACTAAAACATGTGCTTCACTAATTGTGACAACCACACGAATGAAATAACAATTGCCAGAACATTTGCTCCCTTGAGATATTTGCTACTTGAGATCCTTGCTACTTGCTACTTTAACTTGCATTAGAAAACTTGCTCTTAGAAACTTGTTGCTAGATAAACCTACTCCACATCACTTGCTTCCATTAGTTAGTTCCTTTCATACTCAAATTTATTGCTTTGCATAGAAGGCCATATAAGAGGGTTATAGGGCTTTAGAGAATAGATAGTTTACCTTCAGCTCCTCGTGGGTTCGACACTCAAATACTTATCGAATTGTGCTACAGTGATTCCTTGCTCTTGGGGATTATCAGCAATTGCTATGCAGGAGATGGAGCTATACATCCTAGTTATCATCTGCTTTATATCAAAGAGTTATGTGAGTTGTTTGGGATTGCAGGTGTATCAAGAGAGGTAATCATGAGGAAATTATTTTCCTTATCACTTAAGGAGAAAGCATTTGAGTGGTATAGGCTACTAGACAATTCTCACTTGTTGGATTGGAAGGAGCTTATGTCTCTCTTTTATTCTAAATTTTATCCTCTTCATGAAATTCATCGAGATAGAAATTATATCTCCAATTTTTGGCTACATGACGGAGAGAGCATTGCTCAAGCTTGGGGGAGATTGAAATCATTAATGCTTAAATGTCCTAACCATGATCTTTCCAAGGATATTATTGTTAACAATTTTTATGCAAGGCTATCTCGTCATGACAAGGAAATACTTGATGCTTCTTCTATGGGTTCTTTTACAAGTAAGAAGATTGATGCTAAATGGGATCTTATTGAAAAGATTCAACAAAACATTGAAGATTGGGAGATCGACAAAGGTAAAGAGTCAGGTATAATTGTCAGTATGATTGCATTAAGTCTTTTGTTGAAACTGATAGTTTTAATAAGCTCAGTGCTAAGTTTGGACTTGACTCTCATATAGTTGTTGATATCTATAAATCTTTTGCTTTTCATATTAATATTCCTAAAGAGAAATCGTCTAAGCATCATGACTTTCAAAGACATTTGCAAACAAAATGAAATTGTTAATGATGATTGCAATATACATGATCCAATCTCTATAAATACTGTTCCATATGAGCATGTTAATTTTTGTGGAGTGCATAGACCTTGTCAAAGCACTTGGGTTGAAGAAGATAAATATTGTAAGCAACATAAGCATGAAAGAACTAGCAAATGGCTTAAGGATTTATATAAATTTGCTAAAGAATTAAATGACCTCTATCCTTTTATGTGTGACCTTTGCAATGAAGAAGGTCATTTTAATTTCCAATGCTCATACTTTAATGATAGAATTATTAGTCAGTTTTGTGATAACATGATCACCTCTAGTCTTCATGATGAACTTAATTTGTTTTTGGGGTGTGAAGAGTTATCAGAAAAAACTTCTTGGTTAGATAGTAGTACTTTTGGGAAAAATAGCATTCTCAAGGGAGCTTATCATTATTGTGTTGTGAATTGCCGTGACAATGCTTACATTGCAAAAATTAGAAAGAATATTACTTCACCAAAGTATAAAAGTACATATGTTTCTTATGTTGCCAATAATGAAAGGGAGATATTCTCCCAAGTTTCTCCTATCTTTTCTAATAATGAATCAGATTATGTGGAGAAGCTTCCTTTCCAACCACTCCCTCCTAAGGTGGTGAAGAAGAAGAAGAGAGGGAGGAGTAAAAATAAAGAGGAAACGGTATCATCCCCTAAGCATATTTCTCCCATCATGGTTGTTCCTAATGAGCATGAATCAAAAATTATTGAAGATGATCCGCTTAATTGTATTCATTATTATCTTGATGTTAAGTCTATAGGCACTATTGAAAAAGATTATGTTATGCATGTTACTTATTGTGATGATCATGATTGGGAAAATAATACTACTTATGATCTTGAAAATCTTTTTGGCACCAATTTTGAAAATGATGATATTGATAATTGTTATACTGTTGGGAATATTCATGTTTCTTCTAATCATAATGTGGAAAACCCCAAGCTTGGGGATGATGGGTTTGAAAATCCTTTTGGTATTGAAAGTCATGACGATTTGTTTACAAAAATATATGCTTGGAAAGATGACTATCCCCTTGCTTATGATGATATTATGCCTCCAATTTTTTATGATTATTGTGATGATAACTATGCCATAAAGAATGATTTTAATCATCCCTATGAGACACGTCATAATTATTACTCTCCCACTGAACATCATCTTTCTAATACACAATTAGTCTATCATGTCCAAGTGTTCTATATGATAGTCCTACTCTCAATGCTACTAATAATAAAGATTTTGCTTATGTGGAGAGTAATAATAGTTTTATGCATGTGAATCATAAGAAAAATGCTTTATGTGATGGCTATGTTATTGAGTTTTATTATGATTCTACTGAAAGTTGTTATGAGAGAGGGAAGTGTGGTTATATAAATTTTCATCTTATGAAGTTTCCCCTCTTTATGTTGAATGTTTTAATGTTGCACTTGCTTTGCCTTCCTATGCTTAATGCTTTATGCTCCAATGATTTATTTTCTTACAAGATGCCTATGCATAGGAAGAGAGTTAGACTTAAATGTGTTTGATATTTGCTTTGTGATGCTCTCTTTTGCGTTCCAACTCTTATTCTTATGAGCGCATCATTAAAATTATCATGCCTAGCTAAAAGGCTTAAAAGAAAAGCGCTTGTTGGGAGGCAACCCATCTTTTACTTTTAGTTTGATTTTTTCTTTTCTTGAGTCATGGAGTTGTTGCATCTGTAGCAACTTGATTGTATCTTTTTATTTTGGTTTTTGTGCCAAGTTTAGCCTCTAATGCATTGAAAGTGCGAGGTATTGTGTTGCTGTCCAAAAACAGATTATGTGCGCCTGTTGCACGAAAATCCTAAAATCGCCAGAATTTTATATTTTTCTGATAATTGTTTACAGCAATCCTGATTTTTTAATCTATCTTTCATTAGTTTTAAATTTTTTTTATTTGATCTGCAGAAGTGCCTCGAAAAATTCGATCTTTACAGACTGTTCAGATTTTGACAGATTCTGCTTTTATTTTGCATTTGTCTCTTTACCATCGTCATATGTGATACTCTAGGGGTAGAGTGTCACATTGAGGCTTAGTAAACAGTAGCTAATGCCCAATGAAGTTGTTTGCAATTTGTCATGAGTTGAACACATGTGCATTTTAATTTATGAGCACTAACCCTCTAATCAAATTATGAGAAGTTTTGTGTGAAGGGAGTTTTTAAGTTCCAAAGGAGAGGAATATGAAGAAATCGAGGATGGATCAGAGCTCAAGCTTGGGGATGCCCCCATGGCACCCCCTCTGAATATCAAGAACAATCAAGAGTCAAAGCTTGGGGATGCCCAAGGCATCCCCTCATCTTCATCGACTATCATAAGGTCGTCTTCGTTGAACTTTGTTTTTATCACTTTACATATTATGTGCTATGCTTGGAGCGTCTTTTTACTTTCAGTTTTGTTTGTTTGTTTGCTGGTCATATACTTGTTGGATCCTTTCTTTCGTTGTGTGGGAGAGAGGCACGCTCCATTTTTTCGTTTGAATACTCGTTTACTTCGCTTATATCTTGTTGAGTATTCTTAGCTACTGTTTGTTTGCTAGTAAGCTCTCGCTTTTAGCTTTTATCTTGTTTAGAGCTGCTAGTAGTTGATATTAAACTCAATTGTTCTTCACTTATATTTGTTAGACAGTTGTTATGGTTGCTTGGTTGATTTGTTAGAATGATAAAATGCTATGCATGTGATATTGGAATGAAACGAAAGCCTGATAGTATTGTAGATCATTGTGTGGATAATTGATACTTCTCATTTGTTTTGAGATATTAAGATGAATGCTTAAACTTGCTGGTTATTTGAGTGGAATTGATTAGTAAAGAAATACTATTAAAAACTTGAAACTGTGTGGTGTTTCATAGTTGTTAATTCATTAAGCTAATCTTTCCATCAAAAGAATTGTTTGGTCAACATTGGAGACGATGTGGAGCTTTTATGGTTATGATTGATAAATGTCTTATGCTACTCTGTTACCGGTTAATTTTAGATGTTTGCTTCAAATACCTTCTTTGCTAAGCCCAAAAATTCGTACTGAGTGTATGGTTCACTCGTGCATCCAAATCCCAAAGCCAAACTATCTTGCCAGCTGAGTCCACCATATCTACCTATGCATGGTATTTTCTGCCATTCCAAGTAAATTTGTCATGTGCTATCTTTAAAAATTGAAAATACTCCTTTTTGTGCCTCTGTTTTTAAGCTCATGAGGGAGCAGTAGAGAGCTAGATATAACTCGTGACGAGCAAGGTCATTTCCCCCCTTTCACCCGGTGTCGATGGATTACGTCTTCACTTGAATCAACCCGAGAGCAGCTTAAGCAAAATATAAATATAACTCACCATTCTCCTCCGCGCAATGAAAATCTGAGAAATCAGCTCAAAACATTGGACAGTGGTGAAACCAAGGAGAAAGAGGAGCGTACTCGCTCCTCTAAAAACCAGCTGCTCTCACAAGTCTAAAGGCCTTGCTTGTTATGGAGGACTAGATAGCTTCTCTGTTGTGAAGTCGTTGACGAAAGCATGCATGTCTCAAAATTGTTTTACTTCTGTTTCATTAAAAAAAAGGTCTAGCACATGACTAATCCCTGCTTCCCTCTGCGAAGGGCCTTTCTTTTACTTTTAATGTTGAGTCAGTTTTCCTCTTCCTTTAATCTCCACCAAAGCAAACATCTAGCATTGACCCTGGGTATCATTGATCATATTGCATTGTCAGATTAAACATGAATCTTTATATTGACTTTACCGTTGGAATTTGAAACTTTTTGCTAAAACTTACATCTTCTTTGTTTTGATTCTCGAACACTTTTGTCATGGAACTATTACCTTTGTAGATTAATCAAGTATGTGGATCACATTGGTTTCATGTCTTTAACGTACTATTTATGAAATGTTTTGTTTGAATGATTCAACTTGGTTATTCATTGCTTTCTTGCTATCAACTATAGATAATTGTTTTGTATCACTTCATTCACATCATATGCTTTACATTACTATCTTGATCATGATTATGTGGTTGCATGTCTCATCAAAAATTATGTGGATGCTGATACGTTTCAAACGTATCTATAATTTTTGAGTGATCCATGCTTGTTTTATGCCATTACTACATGTTTTTACTATGGTTATATAGAATTTTCTGGACTAACCTATTAACAAGATGCCCAGTGTCAGTTTCTGTCTGTTTTGTCTGTGATTTTCAGAAAATGCCCGAAAATGAAAGTGCTCAGAAAAATCTGAAAAAATTACAGAAAATCAGAAATAATTAAAAACTCCGGGAGCCAGAAGGGCAGGTCCAGCAGAGGACCAGAAGGGGCCCCGCGGGTGCCTGCCGCGGCCCGGGGGGTCCGCGGCCCAAGGTCGCCCTGCCCCTCGAAAACGTCCCGGAGCCGTCCTTTGGACTACTTATTCGTCCCGTCGAGAAAACCCTAACCCCCAGAGGATTTTACGAAATACGATACAGAGCGTCGTCGGGAGCGAAACCAAGTTTCGGGGGTTCAGAAGGTCCTGTTCCGGCACCCTGCCGGGACGGGGATCGACCGCCGGAGCCATCTCCATCGACACCGCTGCTTCCCGCGATGAGGAGGGAGTAGTCCCTCACCGGGGCTGAGGCTTGTACAAGTAGCTATGTGGGTATCTCTCTCTCCCATGATGTGATCTTCGTTGTGATCATGAGCTTTGTTGATATATAGTTGAATGCATGATGTTTCCCTTTGTGTAATGGATGTGATGTTGCTCAAGTGATGTTATTTAGTACAATTTCTGGAGTCACCGTTGTGATCATGGTATCTCGGTGACAATGTGGGTGCCGTGTGTGGCTCTATGGATAATACAATGGAAGGATCTTCGTCATGAGTTTGTTCTTTATTATTGTTGGATTGAATAGATCATGAGGTTTCTTGATGCTCGTGTTATTGAAGAAAGACACTATTCAAGAAATAGGTTGTGGTGTTTGTTAGTACTATCTTTGGATGCAGATAGTGACAGCATGAAGTGTCCATAGATGTGGAATACAAACTTTAAGGTGTGCTTTTCGTAGCCCTACGCAATTCTCATCCTATTTGATTCACAAAAGAATGATCTCCGACTAACGTCTACCATGCATGTGTTTTTGTGGGAACTATCATGTGTTTAATTATTTTAATGATGTTGAGAGTAGTCACTAGTGAAAGTATGAAGCCTAGGCCTTGTTTCCAAGCATTGATACACCGTTTTTAGTCACTTTTGTCACTTGTTTGCTTGCTGCCATTTTTATTACAGAATTACAAAATCACCTTTTACCATCCATATCACTTGCATTTTACTATCTCTTCGCCGAACTAGTGCACCTATACAATTAGCCATTGTATTAGGTGTGTTGGGGACACAAGAGACTTCTTGTATCTTAATTGCAGGGTTGCTTGAGAGGGATATCTTTGACCTCTACCTCCCGTGGATTCGATAAACCTTGGGTTACTCACTTAAGGGAAATTTGCCGTTGTCCTACAAACCTCTACGCTTGGAGGTCCAACAAGTCTACAAGAATAGAAGTGTGTAGTAGACATCAGTGAGCTGTTGGATCAGCACTAGCACAAACCACTTTGTGAGCCACACGACCCTATATATAGCCCACCTCTCGGACATGTTTGGCACTCACTCTGTACTCATTGTAGTTCATTTCGTAAACAAAGCATTCGGATTCCCTGCATACATCCAGCGGTGCATTTCATATGCGGGCACTCACGAGCCACCGTCGGGCTGTATGCAGGGGAAACCGTATGTTTTGTTCTATCTACAAAATCGACCGAATACAAATCATTCGCATATAGTCAAAACATATGGTTTGTATTCGCATATAGCCATTATTACACATCACCAACATCCCTATCTAGTGTTGTGGTTTTCTTCTGCGCCATAGCCATGGAGAATCTTCATCATTTAATAAGATGCATGGGTCAGTTTTCACTGTGAAGGGCGGAATTTCATGAAACTTATTATAATCTTATGACATGTCTGTCTTGTCATCCACTCCCACGATGTTTCTTTTCCCTGAAAGAACTATGTGGCGCTTTGGCTCATCGGGCGATGTATTCTTTTGCTGATTTCTTTTTCTCAGTTTGGTAGACATTTCCTTCACATACAAAACCTGAGCCACATCATTGGCTAGGACGAATGGTTCGTCGATGTACGCAAGATTTTTTAGATCCACTGTTGTCATGCCGTACTTTTGGTCTACATCTACCCCGCCTCCTGTCAGCTTGACCCATTTGCACCGAAACAATGGGACCTTAAAAGTAGGTCCATAGTCAAGTTCCCATATCTCCTCTATGTACCCATAATATGTGTCGTTCTGCCCATTGTCGTCTGTTGCATCAAAGCGGACACCACTGTTTTGGTTGGTGCTCTTTTTATCTTGGGAGATCATGTAAAATATATTCCCATTTATCTCGTACCCTTGGAAAGTACATATAGTAGAAGATAGTAACCTGGCCAACAAGTACAGCTGATCTCCAACAGTGGTTTTATTCATGAGATGTGTCTGCAACCAACTGCCGAAAGTCGCCTCGTGTTCCCCTTTAATCCAGGAGTCAGGCTCCCCCGGGTTTTCGGCGCGTAGAATATTCTTGTGTTTCTCGATATACGGAGCAACCACGGTGGAATTGTGTAGAACTGTGTAGTGTGCTTGAGTGAAAGAAAGCGCGTCCCTACATACTGTTGTTTTCCTTCCTAGTGTGCCTTTTTCAGTCAGCCTCCCCTCATACCGAGATTCAGGAACACCAATCGGCTTAAGGTCAGGAAGAAAGTCAACACAAAACTCAATGACCTTCTCTGTTCCATAGCCCTTGGAGATGCTTCCTTCTGCCCTAGCACGGTTATGAACATATTTCTTTAAGACTCCCATGAACCTCTCGAAGTGGAACATATTGTGTAGAGATACAGGACCGAGAATTCTAATCTCTTCGACTAGGTGAACTAGTAGGTGCGTCGTAATATTGAAGAAGGATGGCGGGAACAACAACTCGAAGCTGACCAGACATTGGACCACATCAATCTGTAACCCTGATAGACTTTCTGGATCGATTACCTTCTAAGAAATTGCATTAAGGAATGCACATACTTTCACAATGGCTAGTCGAACATTTTTCGGTAGAATTCCCCTCAATGCAAACGGAAGCAATTGCGTCATAACCACGTGGTAGTCATGAGACTTTAGGTTTTGAAATTTTCTCTTTCACATTTACTATTCCCTTTATATTCGACGAGAAGCCAGACGGGACCTTGATACTAAAAAGGACTTCCAAAAAGATTTCCTTCTCTTCTTTGGTAAGAGCGTAGCTGGCAGGCCCTTGAAACTGCCCTACATACATGTTGTCTCATCCTTTATAACGTTGCTAGTCCTCCCGTGCTTCCGGTGTATCTTTTGACTTCCCATACAAGCCCAGGAAACCTAGAATATTCAAGAAAAGATTCTTCGTCAGGTGCATTACGTCGATTGCAGAGTGGACCTCATGGACTTCCCAATGTTCTAGCTCCCAAAATATAGATTTCTTCTTCCACATGGGTGCGTGTCTGTCAGCATCATTCGGAACAGGTTCTCTGCCAGGACCCTTTCCAAAGATTACATTTAAATCCTTGACCATACCAAATACATCAGCACCACTACGGGGGACAAGCTTCATGCGGGTTTCTGCCTTGCCATTGTAATGCTTGCCTTTTTTCCTTAAGTGATGCCTGGGCGGAAGAAAATGACGATTGTACGGGTACACATTCTTCCTATATTTATCCAGATATATACTTTCAGTCTCATCTAAACAGTGCATGCATGCATTTTATCCTTTGTTCGTCTATCTGAAATATTACTAGAGTAGGCCAATCATTGATGGTTACGAACAGCAACGCTCGTAGGTCAAATTCCTCCAGTTTGAGCTCATCCCACACACACGTACACCTAGTTCGGCCCACAATTGTAAAAGTTCATCAACTAATGGCCTTAGGTACACATCAATGTCATTGCTAGGTTGCTTCGGGCTTTGGATGAGCACTGGCATCATAATGAACTTCTGCTTTATGCACAACCAAGGAGAAAGGTTGTAGATACATAGAGTCACAGCCAGGTGTTGTGACTGTAGCTCTGTTCCCCAAAAGGATTCATGACATCTGTACTTAGACCAAATCATAAGTTCCTTGCGTCACCTGCAAAGTCCGGGAAGTCTCTCGATTTTTCTCCACTATCGACCATCAGCGGGGTGCCGCAACATCCCGTCTTTCTTACGGTCTTCCATGTGCCATCACAACAACTTGGTATGCTCTTTGTTTCTGAATAAATGTTTCAACTGTGGTATTATAGGAGCATACCACATCACCTTGGCAGGAACCCTCTTCCTGTGTGGCTCGCCCTCAACATCACCAGGGTCATCTTTTCTGATCTTATACCGCAATGCAGTGCATACAGGGCATTTGTCCATATTCTCGTACTTCTCACCGCGGTAGAGGATGCAGTCATTAGGGCATGCATGTATCTTCTGCACGTCTAATCCTAGAGGGCAGACAAGCTTCTTTGCTTCTTACGTACTGGCGGCCAATTCGTTATTTCTTGGAAGCATCTTCTTCATTAGTACCAGCAACTTTTCAAATCTTGAGTCAGTCACACCGGTCTCTGCCTTCCACTTCAGCAATTCCAGTGTGCTACCCAGCTTCTTCTGGCCATCTTCACAAGTTGGGTACAACAATTTGTTGTGGTCCTGTAACATCTGATCGAACTGCAACCTCTCATTTTCTGTGTCGCAGCCTCGCTTTGCATCAGAAATGACCTGACCAAGATCATCAGCGGGCTCATCTGGTGCATGTTCTTCACCTCCTTCTTCTTCATTGTCTTCCATTGAGGTATCAGCGTATTCAGGGAAAATAGATCGGTAGTTGTCATCATCGTTCTCTTCTTCATTGTCGTCTTCCATCATAACCCCTCTTTCTCCATGCTCGCTCCAAACATTATAATCGGACATGAAACTGGACCGAAGCAGGTGGCTCTGAATGACTCTTGAGGAAGTGTAATCCTTCTCATTCCGACATTCAACACATGGACAACACATAAAACCATCCCGCCGCTTGTTCTCCTCGGCCACAACGATAAAAGAACGCATGCCTTCTCTGTAAGCGCCAGAGCGTTGGTCACCGTACATCCATGGATGGCCCATCTGCATCATGCAACTATATATCAAACGCAATCACGATGCTAAAATTAGTACCGCGTGGTCTAAACGAGAAAATAGTTGCTAACCTTTTAGGACACTTGGAAACAAAGAGGAGGAAGCTTAAGTGTGGCTCGGGCACCTCATATCATGTTTGTCTTGTGTGAACTGAAGTTGCATCGCTCTAACAGGCATTTCACCGAACACCTCTAGTGCATATGTACAAAACAAAAACTAGCACAAACCTACACCACCTCCCACCAGAAAAAAAACAAGAGAGAGGGGAGAGGAGCTTCCATATATATAGGGCCAGCCCATTTGTCCCGGTTTGATATACAAACCGGGACTAAAGGGGGCGCGCACCTGGCCGCAGCGGACCGCAGACCCCTTTAGTCCCGGTTTGTATCTCAAACCGGGACAAATGGGCCCTAACGAACCGGGACAAAAGGGGCTGTACGTTTTGGGGCGACGTGGCCGGACCTTTAGTCGCGGGTTGAGACACGGCTGCGACTAAAGTCCCGGGCGAAAGGCCTCTTTTCTACTAGTGTACTCTAATAGATCTCTCCTTGGAGCAACCCCAGCCGTTGGAGCCCCCCAGGGCAATCGCCGGTGGAAAAAAGACATGTCCTGGGGGGGCAAACGCTTCCGCCGACGAAAATTTTCAGCAAGTTTCCCAGCCGCACCCACCCCAATCGATCACCATGGAGGCGAGCAGCGCGATAGCGTGCTCTGCGGCAGCCGCCCGCACGTGGGTGGGCCAGGAAAGAAGCCCACGTGGAGAGCACGGATTGGATTTTCCTTCCGCCGGCGCCCCCAAGCCGAACCCAGCCCCCTGGGTTTGGCCTGGGTTCGCCGGTGCCTTTTTGAGCTCTTGGGGGCTGTGGGGGTGTGGCTGGGAGAATTTTTACACTTTTTGCATATCCGGCAACGAAAAAGGCGTCCTGGGGGGCTCCTGGGGCATTGCTGGAGTTGCTCTAACTCATCCCTAAAACTGGTTGTGGGTGATGTATGGAGTGCGGTCTTTCGGAGCTCGAGCTACATCGAGCTTGGTGTTTTCGAGTTTCGGAAAATCAATTTTAATGTTTTTTAATTACTATGAATGAAAAATATTGAAATATATCGATATGTGATCTGGTTCAAATATTTCGACGCGAGTTTCACATCCTGAATGCATATCATGATATGGACAGTCAGTTTGAAAAATATATCCTTTTAATTCGTATCTGAATCGGTAGAAAAGGAAAATAAAAAGCCTACCAAACCCATCTCACACCCTCACCAACAAGCGGATTACCCAAGGCGTGATAAATGGTGCGTTGTGTTTCACTCTTTGGTGAAAATAACTCCTCACAACGCCTTACTTGTCTTTTGCGGAAAAAGACCCTCTATAAAAAAAAGGTTACCCCGTTTTTCACAGTGAGATCCTGACTAAAAAGATTTTTTTTTAGATAAAGAGTATATATTAATATCAAGAAGATACCAATTACACCCAGGCTCTGCAACAACGTAATAACCGAAGGTATTACGGATGCACACAGCCGAAAGACAATAAAAGAAGACATAAAAAAGAAAAGTCCCGCTACGGAGTTACAGTCCTTATAGCAGCAGCACAACCACCATCAAAACAACACCTGATGTCCAATCTCTCCAAAAGCAACGCCTTCATGAAGGAAACAGTGTACAAGCACCGTCATTGCCCGATCGAAATCTTGGGTTTTCACCCTGGAGATAGTCCCCACTCTCAAAACAATGTCTTCAACAAGGTCATTGCCAGATACAACCAATTAAGGCCAGACCTTGGATTTTCACCCTGAAAGGTAGAACTTTGAACTTCACCTGTGCTGTCACCCCCACTTCCATTCCGCTGCATACGAGTCCTGAAGCTTCAAGCAAGTTCCTCATCGCCATCAAGAGTCAAATCACCGTTCCTAGTCCTCCGATCTCAGCTTTCATGACATTCTCCGCTTCTGACTTCATCCAAGATGGCAACAGATAGCAGAGCTTCATACCGCTTGCTCCTTAACGGAGAATCGTGGGCACGATCGAATCCCACCCGATCCAGTAATCTCTAGGCATAAACACTCATAGTAGATCACCGGCGGAGCCTTCCGAAACCCGACACTCCGACCAGATCAAGGAGGACATGCGACAGGCAGATCTTCATCTTGACAAAAGAGGAACCCTAGGACCACCGCCTTTTATTGGGCAGATCGGCAGGCCCCCACGCCGCCGCACGCCGGCCGACCCCCTCCGGCGGAAGAGGAGGCACGACAACGAAGACCCACGCGCGCGCGCCGTCCCGCTGGTAACAGCAAGGCCGAACACGAGCACCGTGCCGCCTCCCCACGCACCTCCGGGCGACCGACGGCCGCACCGATGATGGGTCTAGGCGGAAGCCTAGTACCTACAGCCGCTGCCCCACCTCACGCGCAGGACGTCCATGGGATAGACGCTGTGCCCGAGAGAGAGCCGCCGCCGCCGCAGACCGGGGTCGCCGCCCCGATCCTGCTCGCAGAAGATCAACGGCGCCGTCCCCGAACGCCACCAGTGCTCCGCCGCAACGATGCCCGCCAGCACCATAGGTGCTGGGCCCGCCGCCACCGCGGCCCTCGCCGGCGGCAACGGCGGCAAGGGAGGGCTCCGAGCGAAGTTCTTTGGGCGACGAGGGTCTCGCCCCGGTGCCGCCTCGGGGGACGGCACGAGAGCGGAGGGGAGGGGTAGGGGAGGGGACGGGCGGCGGAGGAGAGAGGCCGGCGGCCGGACTGGTGGCCCCTGACTAAAAAGATGGTAGAGATAGACATGTGAATTCATAATGGTGAGCGTATCTGGGCAAATCTCGAGCCAACATCATCAATCGTTCGCTCCGACTACTTAAAATTGCTTGCTGACGCTTTTCGATAACTACTGTACTAATTAAGCATTGCTTGGTTGGGTTGTTATCCTCAGGTGGCAAAAGTACATTAGTGGAGTATGTCACTCACCATGGACCTCATGCATTGGAAACTCCTAACGCACGAATGGGTTAGTTCGATGATGTACGGATGGATACGAGGGAATATATAACATTCGTGGTAACAAGATTTGCTCTGAAATCTTGGGATTAGTACGTACTCACTACGGGAAATCCACAAAACGCTGACGGCCAGGACATACGCCGACGGCCAAATGTCGGGGCCGTCAGCGTAGACCCCGACCAGGCCAACCGAGATCTTTTTTTTTTTAGCTACGCCGACGGCAGTCGGCGTATACTTTTTCAATTTTCTACATTTGATGTGCCGACGACAGCCGTCGGCGTATACTTTTTCAATTTTTTACATTTGATACGCCGACGGCAATGCCGTCGGCGTATACTTTTTTCTATTTTCCATTTAATGTGAAATAATTCATATTTTTAAATCCGTAAATCGGAATTTAATAAATTAAATGTCTAAATCGATTAGAAAAATGAGAGGAATCCAAATATGACATCCATAAAATCTTTTTCACCGTGCACATGACATTTTGTAACATATGTTTGTTACTTGCTTAATTAAAAAGTATTTTTTTACACTTAAAAAATGGAAAATGATATTTATAAAAATAATTTGGAATTTGTTTTTGGCAACAATGATGATATGGATGTCATATTTGAATTCCTCTCATTTTTCTAATTGACATAGAATTTTTTTAATTTCGATTAACGGAATTAAAGATATGAATTATTCCATATTAAATGTAAAAAGGAAATAAAAGTAAAAATAATTTCATTTTTTCATTTATTAAAAATATATACTATTTTACAATCATTGTTACTTATTCAAATGAATTTTCTAAATTTAAACAATGAAAAAGTGTAACATCCTAAATCAGGGGTTAACATGATTGATATGATATAAGTATCAGTAAGTTATCATTTCTCATTTGAAAGCTAACAATGAAGGAACTCAAAGGTTAAGCGTGCTTGGGCCGGAGCAATTTGAGGATGGGTGACCGAACGGGAACTTTGACCAGCGTAAGTACTTTGACCTATGATTAAATATGTAATTAGACCGGAGCAATTTGAGGATGGGTGACCGAACGGGAACTTTGACCAGCGTAAGTACTTTGACCTATGATTAAATATGTAATTAGAGATTTAGTATGTAGCTGAGTTAAAAATTTCGAAATAGAAAAAAAGTTCAAAAAAATTCAAATACTTTGACCTATGATTAAATGTGTAATTAGAGATTTAGTATGTAGCTGAGTTAGAAATTTCGAAATAGAAAAAAGTTCAAAAAAAATTCAAAAAATTCAAAAAAATAAAAAAAAAAAATTGCATTCATACGCCGACGGCAATGCCGTCGGCGTATGAGGGCGTACGCCGACGGCAACGGATACGCCGACGGCAGAGTGGCTACGCCGACGGGCCGATACGCCGACGGCCGCCGTCGGCGTATGTGTACGCCGACGGCAAACGAGCGTACGCCGACGGAAGCCGTCGGCGTATTGTGCGTTTCCCGTAGTGACTAATACATTAGCAATTTTGTATCATCTCTAGACTTACGAAGAAATTAATAATTATAAAGAAACACATAATAAAAATGATACTGCACATATCATGAGTTAACTATTTGCAACCAGATATATGGAAATCAAGATACTGTATATGGCCGTGCCATCTGCCATCAGTTGCATGGTTGAAAGTGGTTCCACGATTTGCAGCGTGATTTTGTGTCTCGCCTGTTGAAGAGGGGGTCGTGCATGTATGTGCGCCACTAACTCATCCAATAAACAAATATTATTGTCAGTTTGACTAAGATCATGGCATACCTCCTTATGACTTCAAAAACTTCCATCTGTTTTATACGGATACGGCATGGACAATTGAAAACTCAAGTACGTACATGAACAGCAGTTTACAATGAATTTTCCCGTAGTCCGTGAGGCGAAATTTCCCATAAAAAAAATCAACTTCTTGCAGCATTTTAGTGCCAGAAATCGTATCATTTTGATCACTCCTGATAAACCCGTCTGAGATAATTGAACAATCACACACTTACTATGGCCGTGTGCGATTTTGGATGCCATCGCCCAAACATGGATAGCGACGGAGCCATAAATCATGTGTGAAGGCCAATTTCAACCGTGTGTGATTGCCCGATCTGTACTAGCGTATAAACCCATGTAAATAGTCAACTCTTGAGCATATATTCAACCACACTAGACACTTTCGGAATTGACATCTTTATCGGACGTCGGAATGTTTAGTGAGAGTATTTTGTCAGACACTCAACGAACGTGTAACTTTACCGGGTGTGGTCGTAAAACACTTGGTAAAAAACATACACTCAACATATTTGTAGTTATCCGAGTGGTTTTTGGCCATATTCTCGGTAAACACTAAGACTACCCGTAGCGGAAATGCAACACTACAACTACCCATAGTGGCGCACGTATTTGTCACCAGATCGCACGGACAGAAATAATTGTCAAAGCATCACACCGGCCGTAGAGAAATGTTGAGACCTAGTAGCTAGCTCGTCCCAATATAGAGTTTTTCTTTAATTTGTGACGAAAATCATGTATATATATTACCTATCGTGCAAAAAAAAATCCAATGTCCCCATAGTCATGGAGCATGGAAACCACGTACTTGTCTTTGAAAGTTAGCATGCTCTCTGATGGGCACGTGATGAGAGCAACAACTAAACTAAACGTGCGAGAGACCTGTACAAACGGCGGCGCTAGTTAAATAATTAGTGGTTGCCACACTTGACACGCGTGCTTGAAATGTTCAGACTGTTCTTGCTAGGTGTGATCGAGCTTGATTTCAGGGCTTTGGGACTTGGGAGCATCGACCCAAGCATGCATGGATGGATGCATTGTGCACACGACAGGAAATTCACTTTAGATCTCGATCGGGCATAATCCTCCCGGTGTCAAAAAAAAAATCAAAACTTATTTATTTGTCAAAATAATTATTAAAAAATGCATACACGTAGTAATCTATATGTGTGTTTAGCTGATAAATTTTCATTCAATTATTCAAATGAATATGACCGGTGGAAAAATAAGAAGTCTGGGCATGTTACTACATTATTTTTTAATTTGTCCTTTTCAACCTCTGCTGCTTATTACTTTTATACAATATATGTAAATATTAATATTTTTTTTTCAACTTTTTTCGATGGTGATAAAGATTCAAATTTGCATGCATGATTGTTTTGTGTTACAATAAATTTTTTTAAAAAATTCTCTGTGCACAGGAACACTGGTCTCCGGGAGCACATTCAAAATCTTCACTAGCACACACGATCGACTACATGTTTGTGGATCTTTATAGATCCGTACCTCAATCTATTACTCCCTCCGTTCCAAATTAGTTGTCTTCCATTTGCCAAAAAATGGATATACCTATACTTGTAACATGTCTAGATACATCCACTTTTTGGTAAATGAAAGACAACTAATTTGGAACGGAGGGAGTACTATACTATTTGTAAGTTCAGAACTTTACAGTACATGTGTGTTTTTTATTGCAAAGGAAGCAAAGTATGCATGCACTAGAGCATCACATGAGGACTACATGCATGCATGGCAAAATAGATCAATAGTCATTCATTTACTCGTAAATTCGCAGTAAATAGTCGTCCTCTGAACGTACTGCCCACTGCATATATTGCATGCATGCACTGTACAAAACTGGCCACACACATTTTGGAGCAGGGACCAAACAAAAATGTCCGACGTGACACGCGCATGAACGTAGGCGACACGCTCACGTGGCACACCATTAAACTTAAACTTAACCAGCTAGCTGGGCACAATGGATCGGGTACAGCCTACTTACGCCTGAACTGGCAGCAGAGCATGCAATGCACAGACAGAAAATGATATGTCACCCACAGGCTACAATCATCGTCCTAGCTACCCAATCAATCATTGGTTGATCTTCACCTAGAAGGTTTGCCAAGGAAAGTTCTTTGTTGGTGAGCTAGGCCTTCCAAGGAAAAAGCTCTAATACAAAAGAAAAAAAAATGTCAGTGTAGTGATATGGAGCCGCTGAAAAGTACGTGGGACGAAGGAGACCCGCGGATACTTAGTATAGTCGTCAGCGTATCACGGCAAATCTCATAAAGTATAGAGGGAGATGGATTAAGCTAGATTAATTTAGTAGTACCCATATCAGCCATAGGAGGTTACAGATAATGGTGTGCTGCGTGCGATCGAAGACCCGGAGCCAATAATTGATCATTCGCCAAGACAAATCTTAGTTTTTTTTTTTGCGAAAAAGACAAATCTTAGTTAACAATGCTTAATTAGTTGGTGCTATTAGATGACTGATTAAAGATTAGTTGGGTTGTTGAATTGCAGTTATCAGATGGAAAGAGGAAGAAGATGCAGTATCTGTGACCATGCATGCACATATCTCATTCATATATTTTTCTTGGCGAAACCATATATAGCCGATCGAACTACTACTAGCACTGCTACTCCTACCATTTATCAGTCCTATAAGATACGCCGGATATTTTTGAGATTTTTCTATTCCCACTGCACAAATGGGCAGGGGCGGACCCAGCGTATTGGCTATGGGGGCAGCTGCCCCCCCTCAAATTTTGAATCTCCTTGTAACAGCTAGCTTAGAGAGTGATTTGCCCCCACTTAGCAAATAAAATTTCCTCAATTAGCACATCCTTGCCCCCTCTCCAATTTTATCCTGGGTCCGCCCCTGCAAATGGGTCAGCTCCGTACGTGCTTGATTTATATACATATCATACGGTTTATATGATTAGTATTGCCGTACGAATGGGTCCGAAGGAATAACATCGGTGATATAACAAGATCTGCAACGAAATCTTGAAGTTGCTGGTATTACATTAGTGTATATCATCTCGTGATTGCGCGCTTATACGAAATAAAAATGATATGACAACTACTCTCAATCTTCGGGACGATATAGTCTCTTGGGTTGAGAAATAAAGAGTGAATTCTACTTTTTACCCCCTGTTTGTGATTTTGTGACACGCTTTACCCCATCTAAGTTTTTGTGTCATGTTTTACTCTGTAATTGTAACAAAGTGTCAGTTTTTACCATCTTTAACCATTTATCTCATTTTCTGACGGATCGGACCCACCAATGATACTAAGTGGACGCTCAATCACCAAACCAGCTCCGATGCGTAAATTATTTTTATTCTTAGCTAATTCAGCCAATATATTCCGCACTCAAGGAGTGACCCAGTGACCCAGATCCATACTCAGCCCCATCGCACCGCCTACGGCCGCCGCTGTTGTCTCCACTTGTCGCCATTGCTTTACCTAGAACAAAGGATTGGGAATGGATAGAAAGAGTATGCCTCTATTTCGCATGTGCAGATGTATCGATCTGACTGGTAAATCAAGACAGGTTAATCACAGTATGTGTTTGTGGGCTGGATTTGGATTTGGATTTGGACGAGGGTTCAGTTTGGTCGGCTGATTAGTAAAGGAAACGAAACTTTAGTTTACGCCTCCAAACTAGCTTGGTGATTTAGCGTCCACCTAATATGGCTAAGAAAATTTAGTGAGGTAAGTAATGTCACAAAATCACAAACAGAGGGTAAAAAGTGTAATTGAGTAATTCACTCAGAAATAAAACAGGCATATACATTTAATTGAGTATTTGCATCTAGATACGGAGATTAGAATAATATTGGTCGTGCGGTCTGCATTACGATTCTGTTTCTGTCGTATAGAAGATACCGTGTGTGCGCCACCTACTCGTTCTTCTATATAAAAGATTGTACATACACATGGACCAAAAATCAGATTAAGATCATGGCATTCTGTGCTTAATCAATTTGTCTCGATGCAGCTTCATCGTCAATTTTTATTGATACGTCAATGCAGAGGTGCAAATACCGCATCATCGTCAAGTTTACTAAGATTCTTAGATGATACCCTTAAGTCCACCAAAATGATCCATACTTGCGTGCATCAGCTCAATCGATCCATAGGTCACCTAGCTGCTTGCTATTTTTTTTGGGGGGGGGGGGGGGGGGGGTGGACTTAAGTCAACGAACATGCTCGATTTCCGTTATTGTCGTCGTCAAGGACTTGAAATCTTGTAATGGTGTACGGTTGCTGATGACATCGAGAGGTTTACAGAATTCAGATAGGTACTTGTTGTGTGTTTTCCAATGGAATTCGGAAATATTTATTTGACCAAACCCATCCATGCGTGAGGCACCACTTTATGTGTCACTCTTTCATTGTAATAATTTAAATTCATCATGACAAAATAAAATGTTCCAAAGTAAAAAAAAACATGATCAATATAATATATGTACTCTACAAATCAACAAATCCCCTTACCTACCCGACACCGATGAGTAGGCTAGGACGAGAGCGAAGGCGAACCTACCGCGAAATAGTGAAGGCCAATTTCTTCGGTGATAGTCTCCAAGCACCTAATGTTTTCACAGCAGGATTTTCTCTATGTATTAAAAATTCTGAAGTTTTGCGTCTTCAATTTTTATTTTAGGGTTTTGCCGCACTCTCATTCTTCTTGTATATTTTGGTGTGAAATTTGCATCGATTGTCTTTGTGAGCGGACTGGGGTGCTCCCGCGCTGCACAGATGGGCCTTATTTGCACCAGAGCCTGAGAAGGAAATGGCACTTAGCCCAGTAAACCGCACCGTCGGCCCATGCCTCGGCCCTCCTCCACTCTGGCCTCTTCTTCAGAGCTCACACTCAGATTCAGCACCTGCTGCTCTGCATCTCCATCGTCACGGCCTCCGCCTCTCGCCGTCGCCGCCTCGCCTCCACGGAGCACCGCCCCGGCGCCCTCGCCTGGACGCCTCTCCCTCGAGCACCGGTTCCACCTCCCCCGAGCACGAGCGCGCCGCCCGGAGCCCCTGCCCCGCGCCACGCCTCCCGCCGCCAAGTTCCTACCCTTCTTCATAGTTCAAGTACGTACCCTCCACCTCCAGCCCGTAATGGCAGATTATATGTTTATGCCCTTGAGCCCTTCTGCTGGATCCATTTCAGTGACTAATTGAACCCTATGACCCTGTGCAAATAGCGAATGGTTGTTCATGCCGCGTGACGATCTTGGTTCGTAAGCACCATATTCTGAGCAATACAATTTCAGTTTGTGATGTAGCGCTACGCTGCTCCGTTCATGTTCATGAGTCAAGTGTGTACTTCGTGACCAACCCAAACTGAAGCAGGGGTTTGCCATGTGTGTACGCTGAAATTGACTGTAACTGTACACGAAGCAGCCAGATTCGCAGTGTAGCAGAGCATGTAGAAAATTTTATGCCTGGTGGAAGTAGAGGCTCGGCAAGGACTATCTTCCTTGTGCACACTCAAATTTGGATGTGGTTGTTGTTTTACAATGGCGAGCAATACTCCAAATCTATGGCTCCGTGTCTTCTGAGGTCAAAACTTAGCTATGAATTTGCTCGAGTAAAGATTTTATGTGAGAAACAACAAACCATGTCTGATCTTCACTAGTGTAATTATGTCCCTCCATGCAGTACACCACCAATTCATAACATAATCAAGCCACCCAGCTCAGGACAATAGTCCAGACCAATGCCAAGAGAAAAGCAACCAGGGCCCAACCAGAGAGAGGGGACCAACTGAACAGTGAACAGAATAAACCATTCTCTGCCTCGCTCTCGCTGCTCCAGACCAGAGAACTAGGTCACTGCGCCGCGCTGCCGTCCCCCTCCTCTCTGCTCCCACTCTAAACAGACGTGACGCCTCCACGGCCGCCACCTGCTGGGCGAGGCGTGGAGCCCGTCTACGCATTCCCCGCCGCTAGCTAGGCTGCTATCAACGGTGATATCCCCAAGACCCTAGTCCCGATATTCGAATCTCGGCGTCTCATTGATTTTCTCCAGTTTCCTGTTCTTATAGTTATGGCAGTATAGCTTAAAGCCTTCAGTAGATGTATTTTCTTCTCGATTGCATTCAGCGAAACAAATGATGAAGATATCAATAAAATTGTTGTTGTTTTTTCACTATAAGAACAACATATAATGGCATGGTTACAAATAATGAGATCAACATAGAGTGATTAATCTAGCCCTACGCCCTTGAGCCCTTCTGCTGGATCCATTTCAGTGATTAATCTAGCCCTACACCCTGTGCAAATAGCGATGGTTGTTCATGCCGTGTGATGATCTTTGGTCGTAAGCACCATCTTCTGAGCAATAAAATTTCAGTTAGTGATTTAGCGCTACGCTGCTCAGTTCATGTTCATGTGTCAAGTGTGTTTCAGTCATTGGTACTTCGTGACCACTGACCACGACAAACAGGGGTTTGAGATGTGTATATGCTGAAATTGACTGTAATTGTACACGAGGCAGCCAGATTAGCAGCGTATGCATGTAGAAAATGTTGTACCTGGTGCAAGTACAGGCTCGTCAAGGATTATCTTCCTTTGTGCACAATGAAACTTGGATGTGATTGTTGTTCACCTATGAATTTACTAGAGCAAAGATTTTTTGTGACAAACACAAACCATGTCTGGTCTCCACTAGTGTAATTATGTCCTTGCCTGCAGTACACCACCATTTCCTACCACAATCAACCCACCTAGCTCAGTCCACTAGTCCAGACCAATGCCAAGAGAAGAGCAACCAGGGCCCAACCAGAGAGAGGCGATCAACTGAACAATGAATAGAATAAACCGGTCTCTGCCTCTCTCTCGCTGCTCCAGACCAGAGAACTAGGTCACTGCTGTCCCCCTCCCCTCCGCTCCCGCTCTAAGCAGACGTGCTTCTCCATGGCAGCCACCAGCTGGTCGAGGCGTGGATCCCGTCTACACATTCCCCGCCGTCTTGTCCCTAGCTAGGCTGCTAGCAACGGTGATATTCCCAAGACCCCAATCCCAATATTCGAGTCTCAGTGTCCCGTTAATTTTCTCCAGTTTCCTGTTCTTATAGCTATGGCAGTATAGCTTGAAGACTTTTAGTAGATGTATTTTCTTATCGATTTCATGTTACCTAAATAAAAGAGGAAGAGATCAATAAATTGTTGTTGTTCTTTCCCCCATGTTCTATCTACTTTAGTGGATCATTAGGCATCTTGTTCAGATTATGTATATCTATGCAATTGACCAAAAAGAAAGTCTGGTGGGGTTCTTCTTTTGGGAATGTTATAAGCGCTTTAGTTTTCCACCCCAGGCTTGCTCAAATCCTGGATCCCCTCTTCATCTTACTTTATACTGATTCTTCTGTTGGGCTACCTCCAGGATGGGTCTCCTCAGCATCATCAGAAAAATCAAGCGCAAGGAAAAGGAGATGCGGATTCTCATGGTGTAAGCATCCTCTTCCATTCCTTTAACCTTTTTTAATATTTTTCCCTGATTCCCGTCTAGACTTACTATTATTCTTCATTCTTGGGTTGGTGATATGTATGCTTCTTGACTACCATGGTCTGTGCCATTCAGTTTCTTGTTCTTATAACATTTTCGCTGATGTCAAATTTACAGTGGCCTGGACAACTCGGGTAAGACAACAATTGTGCTCAAGATAAATGGAGAGGACACTAGTGTCATTAGCCCTACTCTTGGCTTTAATATCAAGACCATCCAGTACCAAAAGTATGTACTCTATTCATTGTTTATTTATTAAGTTAAAGATGAAAGAACAATAACTATTGTTTCAGCTAATGCTATATTTCATATTTATGATTCTAAAAGGCCACTTACCTAAAGGTGTTCTGAGAGAATGTATTGCAGTTTCAGCACATAAGTAGTTTCATATCATCTTATTGGTTATTTCTTTTGTTAGATGATATTTTTCAGTTGTTCAACTGTGCCATAAATTCTGCTATGTCAAGGGTACCCTAGTGTTTGTAGTTTTTAACGAAGGTATAATTTTGCTGTGTGAGCTTGTTATTTCTAGGTTTAGTGATTCGCCAATATAATTTCATTTGAATTGCTGCTAGTGGAGAGTATAGATGCGTAGCAACTGTACTTTCTTCGTGGTCTAAGTATTCAAGGTGTACAACTAGGTGCTTACAGAAAAGCTCATTGTCCAATACAGGCAGACGTCCATAGATATGTTCGGAAATCTTGTGAGTTCTGTTGTTCCACAAGCATCAACGCTTACTTTGGCATGGATGTTTTCAAGTGGAAAAAAGCAGACACCAATCTGAAATTCAGCATTGGCAGTGCAATTTATTACAAGTTATGGTCAGAAAATGCAGATCATGGTAGGAAAATTGTGACACTAAATGGTACAATCAAGAAATGTGATGGTTCATTTTAGCTTCTTTAAGTCTATGTTAGTCAGCATGGGTGTTTACTTTTAGCATTCAGAGCAAGCAATCAAATCACTAACCTGGGTTAATCTCAAAACGTGTTAAATATACATTGGTCAAAATATAAATCTGGAGGGACTACGTGTTTTAGCCAAAAAGAATTGGCAGCTGCTTGATTGTCAAAATGCAGTAAGTACAGTCGATGGGAACAGCCGAACAAATTGGCAAGATCTGATAACATGGTTATTTGTTGCAGGTACTCACTGAACATATGGGATGTTGGGGGACAGAAAACTATCCGTTCATACTGGAGGAACTACTTCGAGCAGACTGACGGTCTAGTTTGGGTGGTTGATAGTTCGGATGTCCGTAGGATGGATGATTGCCGAGCTGAGCTCCACAATCTATTGAAAGAAGAGGTAAATTGCCCAACCGATAACACTGGCAACAAAGAATTGGTTGTGCTCAGTGTCTCTGTGCCAGGATTCTTAGGCCTGCAAATTTGTTCGTACAGCATGCATTATCTTGTTCAATTACTCAGGGTGTTGATCTTGTAAAGTGATCCTTGCAAATTTTGTTGCAGAGACTAGCTGGATCATCGTTGCTAGTCTTTGCAAATAAGCAAGACATTCAGGGCGCTCTGAAGCCCGACGAAATCGCCAAGGTAAAGTATATTGCAGCATGTATCTGTATATGTACTGGTGCGTTTCTTGTTCAAAATTCTTCTTACCTAGGGTGGCATCATCATACTGCGACTTCTGTGCATGATTTAGGACAGATTTTTGCGTTTGAGAAAAAGCCGAAGGCAAGAAAATTGTTTCAAGCAAGCATAAGTTGAGATGCCAATGCTTCATCGTCGCGTCCTGTGTGCATCTGTCAAGGCAATAATCTGAGCTGAAATTTTGCGTTGTGTGGATTTTTCAGGTTCTGAATCTTGAGGTGATGAACAAGGACCGGCACTGGAAGATCGTCGGCTGCAGCGCCTACAGCGGCGACGGGCTGCTCCAGGGTTTCGACTGGCTGGTCCAGGACATCGCCTCTCGCATCTACGTCCTCGACTGAGACAAACCCTCTGTTACGCAGCAAATGGCTTTTGTAGATGCATAGTTGGGACGAACCTGTGTTATGTAATGGCTTTAGTAGAGTAGATCACTGAATGGATAATTTCTGCTATGTTTACACCAGCCAATACAGCAATGGCTTTGTAAGATCAGTAGGTAGGTGGATGATTTTACCTCGAATTGGAATGTGAATCAGTATGATCAACAGGCATGCTCAACTTGCCATTGAATTCTCAACGATCTCTTCTACTACTCGGCATGAGAAGTGTTGATTGATCGATTGATGGCGTACAAATGATCTGCAGCATCTATCTACTCTTGGAAGTAATTTCTACTCTGCCAACATTTTGTCAGGTCAGTAGGTGCACCATGAAGTAATCAAACGTACAGAAAGAAAACAATTTGCAGCACAGACAGCACAGGGTATCTTGCAAACTCCAAATTTCCCACAGATTGATTGATTGATAAACAGAGATGATTAACTTGATACTGAATTATCTACTTTTCCTTCTACTCAGCAAGGACAGATTAAACTAATCGATTGATGCCATCAGTAGAAGGAACTGCACAATCCATCTATCTACTGTTCATGTAATTTCTACTCAGGTCAGTAGGTGGATGAATTCTACTAAATGGGGATGAAAGATCAACAGAGATGATGCAGAATTCACAAATTCAACTTTTGCTTCTACAAAGCATGACAGCATCGATTGTTAAATTAAGGACCATGAAGTAATCAAATGCAGAGAAAGCAAACAAATTGCAGCACAGACAGCATAGGGTATCTTGCAAATTCCAAATTCCTCACTGAAGGATCGATTGAGTATACCAAATATATGATAAACAGAGATGATTTAACTTGATAACGAATCATCTACTTTTCCTTCTACTTGGCATGAACAACAATTAATCGATTGATGCCATCAGTACAAGAACTGCACCATCCATCTATTCTTCATCAGAGAAAATAAGAAACATTAAGAAATAATCAAATGTAAACAGAAAGCAACAAATTGATTGCAGCACAGAACAGCACAGGATACTCATGCAAATTCCAAGCTTCCCACTGATTTGATTTGATTTGATTCAAAGGTAAACAGAGTTCCAACACATCACATCCCGAAGGGATTGCATCTCGAAACAGACAGACAGACACTCGACGACGACTCATAGATAGATAGACTTGATCGATCTTCTTCCTGACGGACAGAACCAGCTCTAAGTTAACTTGTCACCCAAACCACTCGAGCTCCCGATCAAAAACACAGATTGCAACAGAAACCAGTAACACAGACGACACACTGGAACGATTAAACTAGGGATAACTTGATGACGACGACGAAGACAGATGGACGCACAGGCCCGACCGCTCAGTTCCAGCGGCCACCGCCGCCGCCGCCCTGGCCGTAGCCGCCGCCGCCACCGCCGTAGCCGCCGCCGCCCTGGCCGTACCCGCCGCCTCCACGGCCGCCGTAGCCGCCACCGCCGCCGCGGTCCCCGCCGTAGCCGCCGCCGCCCTGGCCGTAGCCGCCGCCGCCACCGCCGTAGCCGCCCTCGCGACGCCCGCCGTAGCCGCCGCCGCCGCCGCCGCCGTAGCTTCCGCCGCCACCGCCGCCGGAGCGGCGGGACTGGGCCTCGTTGACGGTGATGTTGCGGCCGTCCAGGTCCTTGCCGTTCATCGCCTCGATGGCCGCGTTCATGGCGTCCGCGGTCGCGAACGTCACGAACCCGAACCCGCGGGAGCGCCCGGTCTCGCGGTCGTTGATGATCTGCAAAAGCACGCAAAACAACAGATCCCGTCAGATCCGGCACGGGAAACACGCAGATCCAACAGATGAAGGCATAAACAGCAGGGAATTCGAACGGATCTGGGGTGGGGAGGGGACGGTGCTGACCTTGGCGTCGAGGATCTCGCCGAACTGGGAGAAGGCCTGCTCGAGGTTGCGGTCGTCGGTGGCCCAGGCGAGCCCGCCGACGAAGCAGCGGTACTCCACGCCGCCGTCAGCCATCTCTCGAACCTCTGCTCTACGGAACCGAAACCCTAGCTAAGCTAGCCTACTCTCGGACCCGAACCCGAACCAGGAGACGAACCGGAAGGGGAGGAGAAGCCAACCCCGAGAGCGATGAGGAGGAGGGGGGTTGCCCCTCGGGTGGGCTTTTATAGCGGCGGGTGGCCGTCCTGATCGCATCGGACGGTGGGCCGCGCGCGAGGGGAGGATAGGGATTGGCGCCCGGTGGTGGGGGGGCCCGCGTGGCGGCGGCTGCGTCGAGGGTTTGGGGGAGGGGGAATATGCTCTGCGGGTTGGGTGGGCGGGCGTGGCTCCGCGGGATATTTTGTACGCGCACGCACGCCGGGCGTCCCATGCCGTGTCCCAGCCAATACGTGGATGCCACGCGTCCAGGGGCCTTCTTCTTCTTTTCCAAGAAAACCTTGGAGGAAACTTGGTGAAAATTCCAGTGACCATGGTTAGCGAGTTACTGAATGAGCAACTGGGAACCTGGAACAAAGAGAAAATTGCTGAAAATTTTATCCCTTTTGACGCTGAGTAGGGAAATTTTATGATGACACATGGGCATGGACTGGAGAGAAGAACGGGTCATTTTCCGTCCGATCATGCTACAGACTTCTCGCAAAACAGACGAGGGGAAGAGGTTGAGCCGTCAAGTTCGGGTAACTCCCTGTACCCCCGAAGGTGAGATGCTTCTGGTGGCGAGTTATCAATGAATTTGTTCCTTGCCGTCAAATCCTGAAGAAAAGACACATGGACGAAATTGCACATCGCAAAACACGTGGAGCTGTGGACGAGACTATTTTCCATGCCCTTTTCGAGTGTAGTTGGGCGAGGCAATTTTGGAGTGAACTCAAAAGGGCAACATCAGTGAAGGTCCCTATCATGTGCCCAACCTCATGGGCGCCAGACCTGGTTGAGGGGAAGTTAGTCGGCGAAGAAACAGCGAGTGTCATTTTGTGTGGCTGTTGGTCAGTGTGGATGGAAAGGAATGCCGTTTGGCATGGTGATAGAGGACGATCGGTGACGGAATCTGTCAAATGGACACTTGATACTACTATCGACCTTGCTCGGGCAGGCAAAAATAAACCAAAGCCTGCACGTGTGAAGGTGAAGTGGAAGAAACCAAACCCTGGCATCTATAAGATCAACGTAGATGCAAGTTATCGAGCAGATGAGAAGCAAGGCGGCACAGGTTTGGTAGTAAGAGATTATAATGGTGCACTAAGAAAGTGCATGGTTGCCCCCACGCATGGTTTTGATAATTAATGACAATCTCTATGGACTAATATTTGCTTTGAGCTGCATTGAGCTATATTTGTAGGTGTCCATTAGCTTGCTTGTCTCCATTTGTTGGAGTCAAGGTCTTGCTTGTTCTCCATGTGTTGGAGTCAAGGTTAAGGGAAGAAGATCATTTGTTGATCAAGGCCAAGGTGTTCGTCATCAAGATAAAGGCCAAGTGAAGATATGCCGAAGAGGTGCTTCTCCCATCTTGGTGTATGGGGGAGCCATGTGAATCTTCACCAAGCAAAGCGCAATGAAGAAAGGTGGTGCGTCTTGAGGAGTTGAAGATCATCGTCATCGACCTCAAGTGGTTTAAGCGCAAGGCAAAGGTATGATCTTGGTAGGGTTTCTATTTTACCGGTATCATGATGTTTAGTGAGAGACCGGATTATAGGATAGATAGCCGTACTATCAAGAGGGGCTCTCGACCGAGTTTCGTGATCGTATCGTCGTAGAGAGCACAAACCTTTGCATCCATGCAATCATCTTTATTGGTTCTTATTTGTCTCTTATCGTGGTGTGGTCTTGATGCTTGTCGTGCTCGTTATGACAAGGCCAAGTTCACCGAAAACGGTTTTCATATGCGTCCCCTTTTGCGTTTTCGGTTTTGGAGATTTTGCCGGTTCATCCGTTTGGAAGGTTTCACCTTTCCAACCCTTTGCACAATCTCCCTTGCTTGTTTCAATATTTTGTAGTGTAAGCTCTTGTCGTCCTCTTTCCAACAAAATTGGATTCACTCGATTCGGAGTTTCCACGCAAAAGTTATTCAGTTTCAGGTTTTGCTGTTCTTCTGTGACCGGAAGTACCGGCCTCGCGGGCGGTACTACCGCTGGCCACTTCCGTGACTACTTCCGGATACCACTTCCGCTTATGAAAAGTCGCTTCTATTTTCGAGCGGAAGTAACCCCGGAAGTACCGGTATACCGGTACTATCGGCCCTCCGGGCGGAACTACCGCTGGGAACTTCCGTGGCTACTTCTGGAAGCCAGTTCCGCTTATGAAAAATCGCCTCTGTTTCCGAACGGAAGTGGAACCGGAAGTATCCACGGAAGTACCGGTGTACCGGTACTACCGGTGCTCACTGCGGAAGTACCGCCCTGATACGTCTCCAACGTATCTATAATTTCTTATGATCCATGCTTGTTTTCATACCATTTGCTACATGTTTTGTTTACATCTTATAGCATTTTTATGCATTTTCTGGAACTAACCTATTAACAAGATGCCACAGTGCCAGTTCCTGTTTTCTGCTGTTTTCCCGTTTCAGAAAAGTACTTAAGGAAATATTCTCGGAATTGGACGGGACAAAAAACAGCAGTCTTATAATTCAATGGACTACACGGAGCCCGAAGGAGAGGACCTGGAGGGCCGTGGGCCGGCCACACCATAGGGTGGCGCGGGACCCATGCCTGCCGCGCCACCAGGTGGTGTGGGGACCACGGGAGCCCTCCGACGCCGCCCTTTCGCCTATATATTGCCCCCGACGCATAAAACCTAGACGAACCCGTCATATTCCAAAGAAACATCTGCAGCGCCGCCGCCATCGCCGACAAGTTTCGGGGGACAGAAGTCTTTGTTCCGGCACCCTGCCGGGACGGGGAAGTGCCCCCGGAGCCATCTCCATCGACTCCACCACCATCTTCATCGCCGTTGCTGACTCCCATGATGAGGAGGGAGTAGTTCTCCCTCGGGGCTGAGGGCCGTACCGGTAGCCATGTGGTTTATATCTCTCTCCCATGATGTGATCTATATGTGATCATGAGCTTTGCAATCTAGATGTTGTTATGTTACTCAAGTGGGCTTTATTTATGTGATCTCCGGAGACTCCTTGTCCCACGTGTGTAAAGGTGACAGTGTGTGCACCGTGTGGGTCTTTAGGCTATATTTCACAAGATACTTGTTCACTGATTTATTATTTGAGTTGGATGTCTCTATGAAATTGTGGTGTGTTAGTACCTCCTATGAACGCTCATGGTCCAGTGTGGGGTATTCATTAGTACTTGGGAATATATGTTTGAGGCGTGCTTTTGCATTCCTACACAATGAATTAGTGTTCGTTATCCAGCCGGAGAATACTTCGGAGTAGTATATTGAAATGCTTATATTTATATTCAATTATGATTGCATTGTTGAGAGTGACCACTGGTAAAAGTATGATCCCTAGGCCTTGTTTCTAAGCATTGAAACACCGTTTACAACAAGTTCTGCTACATGTTTGCTTGCTGCCATTTTTATTTCAGATTGCAATTACTACTTATAATCATCCATATTACTTGTATTTCACTATCTCTTCGCCGAACTAGTGCACCTATACATCTGACAAGTGTATTGGGTGTGTTGGGGACACAAGAGACTTTTTGTATTGTGATTGCAGGGTTGCTTGAGAGGGATACCTTTGACCTCTGCCTCCCTAAGTTTGATAAACCTTGGGTGATTCACTTAAGGGAAACTTGCTGCTGTTCTACAAACCTCTGCTCTTGAAGGCCCAACACTGTCTACAAGAATAGAAGCGTGTGTAGACATCAAGCTATTTTCTGGCGCCGTTGCCGGGGAGGTAAGGTAAGCGGCACTCACACTCCAACAACAAAGCTATCCGGCAACGAAGCTATTTTCTGGCGCCGTTGCCGGGGAGGTAAGGTAAGTGGCACTCACACTCCAACAACAAAGCTATCCGGCAACGAAGCTATTTTCTGGCGCCGTTGCCGGGGAGGTAAGGTAAAAGGTACTCACATCATCGGGCTACTAAGCTATTTTCTAGTACTGTTGTTGTTGTGTGAGTGCTCGAAGTTATTTCCTTTAGATTCTGCAATTATATCTTTTTGTTTCTTGTTTTTAATTTCACTAGTTAGGCTTAATAGAAAACAACAAAAAAATTAGTATTAGTTCTTTGGAAATCATTTTTGCTAATGCTATGGAAAAGTCTAAGCTTGGGGATGAGGTGTTTGAAAATCCTTTTGCTACTAATGATTACATGTTTGATACATCTCCTTCTAGTAAAAATGATGATATGTTTACAGATGAACACACTTTGGAAGATAAATATTCTATTCCTTATGATGATACTATGCCCCCAGTTTTTGATAATTATTATAAATAATATTATGACATGGGTTATAATTACAATCATCCTCATGAAACTTGTCATAATTATGGAGGGATCACCCAAAACCATCCCTTTAATATACAACCTATTTATCATGTTCAAGTTCTTTATGATGATCCTGCTCCAGTTGTTATTAATGAGAAGAACTTTGTTTATGTGGAAAATGATGACACTTTTATGCATATGGATCATGATAAGAATTTTACATGTGATGGTTATATTGTGGATTTTATCAATGATGCTACTGAAAGTTTTTATGAAAAAGGGAGACATGGCTTCATATATCACAATAACATTGAATCTCCTCTCCTTTTGTTGAAATTTTTGAAGTTGCACCTATTTTGTCTTTCTATGCTAGTCAATTTATGCTTCATGGATTTATTTACTTACAAGATTCCAATGCATAGGAAGTGGGTTAGAATTAAATGAGTTTTATAGTTGCTTCTTGATGCTCCCTTATTGTGCTCCAACTCTCATTTTTACGTGAGCATCATCAAAATTACCATGCCTAGCTAAAAGGCTTTAAAGAAAAGCGCTTATGGGAGACAACCCATCATTTTATTTTCAGTATATTTTCTTTTATTTGAGTCAACAAGTTTGTTTACTTCTATAGCAACTTCTTTGTATCTTTATTTTCTTGAAATGTTGTGCCAAGTAAGGTCTCTAGTAGAAAGTTTTTGCTATATTTGGATTTCTGCACAGGAAACAGATTTCTGTCTGTCACCGTTAAATTCGTTATTTATTCCAGAAGCGACGAAATGCTTTGAGATTTTGTGTGCTGAATCTTAATATATGTATGAAACTTTTCTAGTTCAGTGATTTTCGATTTGAGCAACTCTAGTGCCTCGAAAAAATTCGTCTTTACAGACTGTTCAGATTTTGACAGATTCTGCCTTTTATTGTGCATTGCTTCCCTTGCGATGTTTATTTGGATCTTTTTGATTCTTTGAGCATCAGTGGCTGTAGATAATGTTATAATGCATTAAGGTGTGCTTGTGTCACAGTAGAACTTGTGAATTTTTTGTTTATGCACTAACCCTCTAATGAGAATTACTTTGAGTTTGATGTGGTGTAAGTTTTCAAGTAAGCAAAAGGGACGATATGATGAGATCAAGAAGAGTGAAAAGCCTAAGCTTGGGGATGCCCCGGTGGGTCATCCCCAGCAAATTTAAGAAGACTCAAGCATCTAAGCTTGGGGATGCCTTGGAGCGTCATCGACAAAACTATCAGGTCATCTCTAGTGATACTATATTTATATTCCACTACATCTTATGTATTTTGTTTGGAGCGTCTGTTTTTATTTTGAGTGTGTGTTTTAGTTTGCTTAATAAGTTGGATCCTACCATTCTTGTGTGGGAGAGATACACGCTCCGCTTTTTCATATGAATACTCTTGTGCTTCGCTTATATTTGTTGAGTATTCTTAGCTACTGTTTGTTTTCTATTAAGCTCTCGCTTTTAGCATGTTATCTTGTTTAGAGCAGCTAGTTCTTTGTGTTAAGCTCTCTTGTATTTCACTCTTATTTGTTAGAGAGTTGTTTTAGTTGCTTGGTTGATGTGTTAGATTGGAAAATGCTATGCTTGTGATAGTGGTATGAAATAGAGAAAAGCTGCATAGTCTTGTAGACCTTTGTGTAGATAACTTGCTCCTCTTCAATTGTTTTGAGGTATTAAAATAACTAATGGTTAAAATATGTTGGTTAATGTTGTTAAGAGCTGATTAGTGAAGATGTGTTAGTAGAGCGTGGAGCCGTACTTTTCTGAACTAAAAACAACATAAGTCAATAGTACTTTAGTGTCGTGATTTCCTCTTAGTTGAAAAGAAGTTTCTAATGGTATAGTTACTGCAACGGTCGGGGAAGCCAACGAGGCACTTGTGTCGCCGCCACGATCCCTCTCGGGGTGTCTCTAACCATTTGTGAGACTTTGATACTGTTAGTTGTTTGCAATATACGACATGCTATGTGAGTTTTTGGTTTTTGGCACTTCCACCTCCATATTTTGCTAGCCTCTTCGGTGCTTTGCATTGCCCTTTTTCACATTGAGATTGGTGCATACTTCGCAAGTACATCCAACCCCGTGGGAGATCTTCATCTTGTTCTCCTACACATAAGCCAACTATTTTCCTCAAAACAGCCACCATATCAACCTATCACAACATTTCCATAGCTGTTCCGAGATACATTGCCATGCAACATCCATCATTTACATTACATGACTTTATGTCATTTTTACTTCATTACCATATAGTATTGCTTGACCATTTGAGTTAGTGTGATGCGTGGTTTTCCACATGTTTTACATCTTTTCCACACTACGCTCGGTCTTGCATATCCACCATACACCATGTATTAGTCTTTGAGTTTTGAGTACACCAAAAAGTGTGATGATCATCTTGTAAAATAGAGTGTTGCCTCTACCTGTGAGCATATTGAAAAGAGTCCAAAGTGACCAATCAAAAGAGTCCAAAAGAGACCAATGAGAGAAAAATATAAAAGAGCCACAAAGGCCTCAAAAAGCAAAAAGCAAAAAAAAAGAGAAAAAAAAGAATATAAAATGAGAGAGGGGGCAACACTACTATCCTTTTATTCCACACTTGTGCTAGTAGCACCTACATCATTGTAGTGAGTTTTCATGCTTCATTAGTATAACTATGTGGGGACCAAACGTTATAGAACTTGGCTTGTATATTCCAACGATGAGCCTCCTCAAGTGAGCTCTAGGTCTTCATGAGCAAGCAAGTTGGATGCACCCCCACTAGTTCCATTGGAGAGCTTCCATTCATATAGCTCTATGTGCATCCGTTGCATGGCAATCACTACTCCTCATTCAGTGTCTACTACGGGACTTCCTCTTGTCTTGTGGTTACCTCTTCCACTGTTTGAGCCTTTCTTTTGGCCTTCCAAACCCCCATTATTATTCTCTTTGCCATAACCTCATGGTGCCAAGCCTTCTTCTTGCTTGTATTAGTTGAGTGGACTACATAACAGTTGATAAGTTAAGTGGATGGATAAAGGACACTTGACTTGAGCTTGGCTATTTCTATTATTGACTGAATTTGATGCTTTGAAGATTGATTGACATTTTATATTGGAGACACAATTTACTATCCTTCTTTCTAAACCTTATGTATGGTTCCTTGTCTCCAACACGCTGATTCATGAAAAGTTCTAGCTTCTTTTAGCTAGCATTTGTTAATCATTGTTTGCTTAATGTCAACTATAGACAATTGTTTTGGATCACCTTATTCACATCATGTGCTTTGCATTGCTATGTTGATCTAGATTGTGAGTTAGCATGTCTCCTAAGAAATTATTTGTTATCGTTCTACCTACTCGAGGACGAGTAGAACTAAGCTTGGGGATGCTGATACGTCTCCAACGTATCTATAATTTCTTATGATCCATGCTTGTTTTCATACCATTTGCTATATGTTTTGTTTACATCTTATAGCATTTTTATGCATTTTCTGGAACTAACCTATTAACAAGATGCCACAGTGCTAGTTCCTGTTTTCTGCTGTTTTCCCGTTTCAGAAAAGTACTTAAGGAAATATTCTCGGAATTGGACGGGACAAAAAGCAGCAGTCTTATAATTCAATGGACTACACGGAGCCCGAAGGAGAGGACCTGGAGGGCCGTGGGCCGGCCACACCATAGGGTGGTGCGGGACCCATGCCTGCCGCGCCACCAGGTGGTGTGGGGCCCACGGGAGCCCTCCGACGCCGCCCTTTCGCCTATATATTGCCCCCGACGCATAAAACCTAGACGAACCCGTCATATTCCAAAGAAACATCTGCAGCGCCGCCGCCATCGCCGACAAGTTTCGAGGGACAGAAGTCTCTGTTCCGGCACCCTGCCGGGACGGGGAAGTGCCCCCGGAGCCATCTCCATCGACTCCACCACCATCTTCATCGCCGTTGCTGACTCCCATGATGAGGAGGGAGTAGTTCTCCCTCGGGGCTGAGGGCCGTACCGGTAGCCATGTGGTCTATATCTCTCTCCCATGATGTGATCTATATGTGATCATGAGCTTTGCAATCTAGATGTTGTTATGTTACTCAAGTGGGCTTTATTTATGTGATCTCCGGAGACTCCTTGTCCCACGTGTGTAAAGGTGACAGTGTGTGCACCGTGTGGGTCTTTAGGCTATATTTCAAAAGATACTTGTTCACTGATTTATTATTTGAGTTGGATGTCTCTATGAAATTGTGGTGTGTTAGTACCTCCTATGAATGCTCATGGTCCAGTGTGGGGTATTCATTAGTACTTGGGAATATATGTTTGAGGCGTGCTTTTGCATTCCTACACAATGAATTAGTGTTCGTTATCCAGCCGGAGAATACTTCGGAGTAGTATATTGAAGTGCTTATATTTATATTCAATTATGATTGCATTGTTGAGAGTGACCACTGGTGAAAGTATGATCCCTAGGCCTTGTTTCTAAGCATTGAAACACCGTTTACAACAAGTTCTGCTACATGTGTTGCTTGCTGCCATTTTTATTTCAGAATGCAATTACTACTTATAATCATCCATATTAATTGTATTTCACTATCTCTTCGTCGAACTAGTGCACCTATACATCTGACAAGTGTATTGGGTGTGTTGGGGACACAAGAGACTTTTTGTATTGTGATTGCAGGGTTGCTTGAGAGGGATACCTTTGACCTCTACCTCCCTGAGTTCGATTAACCTTGGGTGATTCACTTAAGGGAAACTTGCTGCTGTTCTACAAACCTCTGCTCTTGGAGGCCCAACACTGTCTACAAGATTAGAAGCGTGTGTAGACATCACGCCCCGACGGACTGACCTTTTTATGAAGACCTTTGGCAAGCTGTTTTGGGTGGGCCGGAAGTACCGCCCTTTGGGCCGGTACTACCGGTCCCGCGGGCTTTCTTTTCGAGCCGTTGAGGGCTGTTTTAACGTGGGGCGGTAGTACCGCCCCTTGGGCCGGTACTACCGGTCCTGCGGGAATCTGTGCCCCAACGGCCAGATTCTCAGGGCTCCTTTTGAGTGCCCCTTCTTCCCCCTTTGGAAAAACACTTCTTCCAATCTTTTGAATCTCTTCAAGCTCTCTCTCCTCCATTGTTGCACATCCTTGTGAGCTTGATTCCTCTCAATCCCTCCAATGATTCTTGCCCAAACTTAGGGATTCAAGAGAGGAGATCTAGATCTACCATTCCACCAATCAAATTCTCCTCTAAGTGAGGGGAACCTAGTGGATCTAGATTTGGGGTTGCTTTGTGTTCATCCCCTTTGTTCTTCCTCTCTTATTCTCTCCAAAGCATTTGTTGCTTGGTTGGAATTTAAGAGTGAAGGACTTGACCACTTTGTGTGTTCTTGCCTCTTGCATTTGTTGCATCGGGTTGCTCTCCCTACGGTGATACGTGAGATCGACGTTGAGAAGCTTGTTACTCTTGGGTGCATTGTGTTCCAAGAGCTTTGTGCCTCTTGGGTGCATTGTGTACCCTAGACAGTTTGGAGGTGCCGCGAAGACTTCGAGTTGTGAAGCTTCGGCACAAGTTTGGGAGCCCCCAATTGAGTTGTGGGTGTGTGCCCCAAGAGAAGTTGTAAAGGGCTCCGGAATCCGCCTCGAAGTATTCCGATAGTGGAAGGTGAACCAATCCCTTGGGTGAGGTTCATCGGAGAATAGGGTGAGGCCTTTGTGGCATCTTGAGTAGGCCTCTTGTGGCGAGCTCACACCCCTCCAACGAGACGTATTCCCTTAACAAAGAGGAACTCGGGAATACATCCTCGTCTCCACGTGCCTCGGTTATTTCTATACCCGAGCTTTTACTTATGCACTTTACATTGTGATAGCCTTCGTGCTTGAAGTTCATATCTTGCTATCTCCTTGTTGCTTACCTTGCTTAGCATAAGTTGTTGGTGTACATAGGTAACCCTAGTAATTTAGTTTGTTGGCTTGTTAATTTAAACATATAGTTTTATTCCGTAATTATCAAGCCCCTAAATAGAAAAAGTGTTAATCGCCTATTCACCCCCCCTCTAGGCGACATCCGGGACATTGTTTATTCTTTCAATTAATCCGAGCACAGGCGAAATGGTATGAATATGCGGCTAGTCCGATCATAATGGAAGCTGACGCTATTCGTGATGCGGTGACTCTTGCACCAGAGCGAGGTTACCAGCAAGTTATCATTGAAACGGATGCTCTGGAGGTAGTCAAGTGCTGGAAGGATCCTGAGGCTAGCAGATCAATTATAGCCAGCATTATTCAGGAGGCTAAGGGGCTTAGCGAGACTTTTTCTAGCTTTGATATTTCTCATGTTTGTAGGTCTGCCAATGAGGCAGCCCACGTTTGTGCAAACAAGGCTAGTAGTGAGAGGAGGCGATGCTTGTGGTTAAATTACACGCCGCCTTACCTAGTCTCTATCCTAGAGAAAGATTGTAATGATGTTGATTAATATATAAAGCTCCTTTATTCGAAAAAAAAACTGCTAAACCCCGCGGAGAAGGTCTCATTTCTCCATCCTGCCTCCATACGGTAGCCTAGTGTTTTTTCTAGATTTTTGGTTATTCCTCAGTCTGTTTGTTGTTGTACTAGGAGTTGCACATATGGTTGCAACTAAGATGCAAGTGAGATTTGGGTGACGTCATATGACTTGAATTAAGTTAATTCTTAGTCGAGTAAACGATAGTTGCTCCCTTTTCTATGTACGTATGCCCTACAAAACATTACTTGAAATTTTAAAATATGACGACGGTGATAGCTTGATGTGGAGACGACGCATATCGTTTGATCCGCAAAACACGCCGATCATCCCATTATGCGCCACCATTCCGTCCTACTAGAAAGAAATTTGACTCAAACATTTTATTCTCTCCAAACCCTCATTTCTTTCTTCTTTCTCACTTTTCTCCCCGACCATCTTTTCTTCTCTGTCACTTTTCTCCCCCGAGCATCGTTGAATCTAGCCTCGACTACGAGTACGATAACCTATATGGCACAACGTGTTCGACGTCTTGGTCACTAAATCAACCTTCTTTCCCCTCTAAATGGACTTATTTTGGCTTTGTTGAATTTCACCCTAGCGCCTAATTAAACACCCTGACGAATGTCTCGTTTTCTTGGTACAAATGTATCTTATTATTCATACATATAGTGAAGTCTCCTTCCTAGGCTACTCGCACGCGTTGACAACGCTTTCGCCTTGCACAACACCGGTGCGTCTTCATGTTGAGGTCGACTTAAGATAAAAATGCAGTACCTATGGGAGCATGCGACATCTTTTTTACCACAACCATGTGCGAGACGCAGAATACCTGTCTGCCTCCGTATGTCCCCTACATTAGTTTCTTCTTTAGATCGCTTAGCATACGATTTTTTTTCCATCCACTCCCTCCGTTACAACAATATAAGATGTTTTAGATAATTTAATTTAGACTACACACGGACCGTGCAAAATGATCGAATCAGCACTCCAAAACAGGTTTTTGGCTGGTTCTTTTTTTTTTTGGTTTTTG